>PGFW01069338.1:856-23094 GCA_003123925.1 Haematobia irritans | reverse complement strand
ATAGAAAAAAACACCGCCGGAATCCCGAACATATGGAAAATGTCAAGTGAGCATTACAACAAGACGCAAACACTCGAAATACGGAGTATGTCACCAGAGCAGAGTGTTGGCAAATGTCACCCCTCCCCCCTTTCTCGTTATGTCGTGGTACTTCCTTTTTCTGCCCGCCATACTTCAGACCCCTTGCGACTGTCACCTAGATTTCCTCATCCACCTCAATATGTAGTAGTTCCTGTGCCGGTATAAGAAAACTTTATGTCTTTACTATAATGGCAAAAATTCTGATATTTACATAAGGCTCCTACATAAGATAGGGATGTCATATGGATTCAACATTTGTTGGGAAATGAACTTTAATGAAAACAAAAGGGTATCAATTGAAATACCATAATTTCCAGAAATAATCATAGTCCGGAGATATTTTGATGCCATCACAGAATTTTTCAAATTCTGTGATGGCATCCCTAACATGAATTTATTGATTTGACAGGACTTCACGATTTGTCTGACCACTTAGGTGGAGGGACCTGTGACGGGATTTGCTGACGAACGGACTTAGGGTTGGCAGTGAGAGTTGAGGTGGGTGGAAGAGTAGCCCGATGGAATTTCATAGAAGATAGATGATAGGTCCGTCAGAATTTGTTTTGTTAGAGTTGTTGTGGACGATTCTGCGAAGGTGCAGGGAGTGCCCTAACGATGGAGTTGGTGGTGCGTTTTGCCAGAGAAATGTCAAAGTAGTCTGTCTGAGAATGTAGCTTCTCTAAGTGTAGAAGGTACAGGAAGGAAGCATCAAGTTGACAATACCATGAATTTTAGAGAAATCAGTAGCGCAGATGACTTTTAGAGAGTTTGTGACTAGAAAATTATTGTGATGGCTCTTGACATGAAGTGTTATGTAAGTTCTTCAGAAACCTTCACAATTTGTCTCAATAATGTACAAAGATGGTATCAAGTACAATACCAGAAAATTTCCGAGAGATAATTGGTATACCAAAGATAGTTTTAGGGAGAAATGGTTGTTGAATAATTCTGGAATGATAGACATCCCTAACATGAATTGTAGTTGGTTGTTCAGCCCACAGTGACAATTGTGATTGAAAGAATGTCGATGGAGGTATCGATTACCAATACCAGGTTATTTGTGAAAATATAATTCCAGCGGAGTGTTTTTTTAAGGTTGTGAAAAGTCTGGATGACTCCCTAACAGTAGATTGTATGCTTTTGTCAGAAGATTGTTCTGAGATCCGTTCATTGAAACAGAAGGAAGATTGAATGTGAAGTACATAAGATGTTTGAGAGATCATTATTAGTGTACGGTCAGAGTATGTGTTTATGGACGGATTGTTTTTATAAGATTCGCATGCATCCGTGGAAGATGTGAATGTTTTGGTCGAGAGTCGAAGGGTTAGTCGAGAAATGAGACAGAGAGCAGCAGTTCAAGGCTTCTGAAGTAACGATAATTCCAGAAGATAAGTCGATATCCCGGGTAGGAGTGATTTCAGTAATCTTTGAAAATGGTCTGTGAGACAGTCTCCTAGAGAGTGAGAATAGAATGGGCCCCTTGTGTGTCAGAGAATTTTTTCTGAGGAATGCACCGTTCATTGAATAGCAGAAGGTTGCCGAAATTGAAATGACGGGTAATTGTTAATCATGCAGATAGTCCGTCATGATTCTTTAGAGATTTGTTGAGAGAAGAATGTCTGTGATGCATCCTACCGATAAAATTATTGATTTTCGGAACTTCACAATTAAGTATTGAAATGAGTTAGCAGAGGAAGGTGTATCAGAAGGTACACTGAAACATTGTAATATTATACCTAGGAATAGTTTGTTAGGAATTTGTGTAAATTTAGTGAGTATCCTAAGTGATTTGTTATTTTGTTCAGAGACTGTCACGGAATATCTAACAGTGTGGTGCTCCTAGCAGGATACGGATAGGGACGTCCAAAAATATTCATAGTGCGCAGATATTTTTATAGATTTTTTTTGAAAAAAGAATGTCCTGAGATGGCATCCCTTAACGTTGTTATTTATTGATTTGTCAGAAGTCTCTGCGATTGGCCTTGGAAATGTACCTGAATGTACAATGACATGACGTTGTTAGAGAAATAATGAACATTGCGGCAGAGATTGTTTTTTAAAGATTTGGTGAAAGATTGTCTGAATCGCACCTACCCATAAGCATGAATTTATGGGCTTTTCAGAATTTCACAGATTGTGTCTGCAATTCACTTTATTAAAAACATAGAAGATATCTAATTGGAAGTACCATAAATGCTTTGAGAGATCATGCATAGTCGCCGCAAGACGTCCGTTATTTTTATGGAAAAAGCGCATTGGTGAATGACATTCCCGTAATTATGAATTTGTATGAGATTTTTTTAGTACTTCATGACATTTAGTCTGGAATGTCCATGACGGTATCAACCACAATAGGGTCCGGTGAATAGAACTATTCAGAAAATAATTAAGCGGAGATAGTTTTTGGTGTTTTTTTGAAGAAAATTCTGGAGACATGACGATCGACCCCTAAGATAAAGAATTGATGTAGCATGGAGGTATAACTATCATGGGATAGCTATAATTGTCCAGAAATAATAAATAGTGCCGCGGGAGATACTTTTCTGGTCTATGATTTTTCTGCAATGGGCTCCTCTACATGCGTTTGATACGACTTTTTCAGACTACACGATTTGCTGCAAATGTAATGGGAGGTTATCAGCCTTACCAATACCAATATTTTGCAGAAGTAAGTCATAAGTTTCAGAGTAGTTTTTGAAAGAATCTGTTGATGGCCGATCCGACCTATAGTAAGAATTTTGATTGTTTCCGGACTTCACAATTTAGTGCTAAAAAAAACGAAAGGGGCGCAATTCAAGCCATAGAATTTCGCAGAATTTAATCAGTAGACCGTTAATATTTTTTGGGATTTTTTTTAATGTCTGGAAATGGCATCCCTAACATGTACTGATGGGATTTTCAGAATTTCAAGAGTTTGATCAGAAACATGTGACGATGGAGTTAGCAACATGACAATACCGTAGGATTTGGCAGAAATGAAATCATTATCGTATAGATATGACACCCTACTGATATGATTCATCTCGCCTATTCATTCGCTGTATATTCTCAAAGTAACCCATTCGAGAGCGTGTTGACCCGCCCACTCCTAGTCCGCGCCTTTAGCTTCGGAGAGTTCTTTTTAGAGATTTCTGAAATTTTGTCTATATTGACATCCGGCTGACTATGAAATTAATTTCAAGCGCTATTTTCCTGTATATTCTCAAGTAAACCATTCGAGTCGGCCACTCCTAGCGCCTTTAGCGTGGAGATCTTTATAAAGATTTCTGAAAATTTCTATATTGACATCCCTACTATGAATTCATTTCAACTATTTTTCCTGTATATTCCTCAAGTAAACTCATTCGAGACGCCATTTCCTAAGCGGTCTTAGCGGTGGGAGATGCTTTTAGAGATTTCTGAAAAATTTCTATGATTGACATTCCCTACTCATGAAATTTGTATTTAACGTAATTTTCCGTGTATATTCTCAAGTGAACATCGCCATTCGAGACTGCCATTCCTAGCGTCCTTTAGCTGTGGAGATTTTTATTAGAGTTTTCTGAAACTATTCTTATATGTTGACATCCCTACTGAGTGAATTCATTTCACGTATATTTGGTCCTTTGTAAATTCTCAAGTAACCCAGTGAGACCGCCACTCCTAGCCGCCTTTAAGCGTGAGAGTGTCTTTCTTGAAAGCATTGTCTGAAAATTTCTAATATTGAGCATCTACCTACTATAGATTCATTTTCACTATTCTTCCTAGTAATATTCTCAAGTAAAGCCATTCGAGACGCCCATCGCCTAGCCTTGTAAGCATAGATGTGACCATTTGGTATGTACTGTTGCTGCGTTGCTTATTTGTTCTTGTGTATTGTTTGTTTGGTTGTTTTCTGAGTATGTGGGCTGATTGTCATCCTCGGAGTGGCTTAATTTTTTTTTTTGCTGGTTACTCACAAAAGTGTCACATCATGTGCGAATTGATGTGACTGCTGACTGACTTGAGCTATAAATGTAAGTGGCGTTTAAATACAAAAACTCAATATAAGGGTTTTAAAAGGTAGAAGCAGACCAGGCATTTGTACTAGAAGGAATGGACAGGAATTCTGAAGAGCCGATTCACGAAGCGAAATCTTGTCGACAATCTAATGGAGGAGTGGGCAGATCAGTTGTAATGATGATGAATGGAGATGATGATAATGAGTATCACAGTGGGCGGGCACATTGGGTTGTGGGCCTATAGAAAAGAAGGTGAGTTTTTGTCTATTTTATTAACAGCGGGAATGAGGAAAAGTTATTTTTATTTAGAAGAAGCCCAATTTTTTTTAATGTTTTATGTGGATAGGCGAACCCCGAAGATTTTCGACAATTTAATCGGAATGCAAGGAGGGCATCATATTAAGGCCGAGGGTCTAAGATAAACGCGTCCATCGATTTTTATCCATAGATAAAGTCTAGATAGAGCTGTTTTCTTTTGAATTTTGCTAGAGAATTTTGGCGAAAAGTTCTGTTGAAAGGATCTATTAAATTGAAAAGACTTCTATTAACTGTCTGTATAGATAATTGTCTCATAAAAGTGCATTATGAAATAAATGGATTGTATATGAACGACCTTTTCCGTAGAAAACTTCGTGTACCTTTTTTCGGATAGAAGAGGCGTGTCTAGAAAGGCATTTTTCTCAAAGACTCCATAAATATTTTTCTATAGACAAGTTCTTGGTAAAGCTTTCCTGTTGAAAACTGCTGGAAGATTTGCTTTAGAGCATAGTTAATATAGGATTCGTTTGTGGCATCCTCTACAGAACTGAACACTAAATTAGCACTTTTTTCGGTAAAATTTCAATATTGGCTTCCATCAGTTAGTGTTAATTTTTCATACCGGTCTTTAAACTCAAAAAGCGAAAAATGAGTTTAATTTTAGTTTTGGGGTCGGATTGCCAATGAGTATTCGATCTACGAAGCGTTGCCCCAAAATTTGTGGCCCGCGGGTTTCATTTGGGTTTTGGGGCTTTTTGCTGGGGGTATTATTTTCACACCTATGCGCCGCAGAAGCTTACAACAAAATTTATCTCTAAAGCAAGCCCTTTCTTTAAGAGGCTCCATTGACCATTGCTTAGAAAAAGTCTTTCGTATAGAAAATCTCCTATGAACTTTTTCCCATAGAGGAATTTTTTTGCCGGAACTTTGGAAGTCCACAAGAAGCTTTCTTTAAAAAAAATCAATCGAACTTGAGTCTAATGTTTAGTTGTGGGATCGATTCCATGCTATTGGCATTAATGAAAGCGTAGCCATATTTGTGGCCCGGTTAAGTTTGGGTTTTTTTGGGGCTTATTTTCCTGGCGGTATATTTTTCATACATCCGACAAAGAACAAGTTTTACAACAAAAATCTATCTCTAAAACAAACAGCTCTTTCTAAGTAAAGCTCCATTACCATGTCTTAGAAGAAGGCGTTTCTATAGAAAACCTATATGAAATTTTTCCATAGAGGAATTTTTTCGAACTTTGGAAACGTCAAAAGAAAGCTTTTTTCTGTAGAGAATTTTCAAGGTAGGGAAATGTCACAAGAAAGCTTTATTTTATAAAAGAATTTTCATAAAAAGGTTTCATGGACCTGAGACAGAGGAAAAGTGTCAAGTAGCCTTTCATAGAGCGCTGTAGACATTTTCATGGAGATTTCTGAGTTGGAGGTGTTATCTATACGGAAAATAACGTTGTTCGAGCGCTTGTTCTTGGAGAAAAAAATTCCTTGAGCCTTGTTCTGGTTAAGAAACATTCAATGTAGCTTTCAATGTGGCAATGTCATAGAGGCCTTTCGACAGAAACACTTTTCCTCATAAATTTTTCCAATTCAATTTTAAATGAGTTTTAAAAATAGTCAATGAAAGAATTCTAATTGATCCGCAAACCGCATCTACTGGTGGACTTTGTCATTGCCGTTTGTGAAACACATCGAAATAGTTGCTCAAGACCCATAAAGTAATAGTATTTCTTGGGTGCTGTGGTGAAATTCTCTGAGTCGGATCTGGAGCATGGTCCGTGAGTACGTCCGTCGTGCTGTGAAATTACGGCTATTCCGAACTTGTGGTGATCATCACCATGCGAAACAAGGCTATCGACATGAATACTTGGCACAAGTAGTTTGTTATTGATTGTAAGGCGTCGTGATGGTAAGAAGGGGTGATACGTCAAAATTTGGTCAAGGGATAAACGCGGTTTGCTGTAGTAATCGGTGGAAATCGTGTTATTTTAAATAAATCAAATTAAAGTTCTTTTTCAAGTTCAATTAGTAAATAGAAATTTCAGGGAAAATATCACTTAGGCTTCAACTTGTTCCAAATCCCGATTGCCGGGCTTCGACGCTTTGACACCTGCGCATCAGTCATTTTGTAGCGCAGCCACTTGTCCACGCTTCTTCGCACAGAGAGCGCAGTTTGCCTTGAACTGCTGCTCGTCTTGAGAGTTTTATTGGTCATGTTCTTTAGGATCCGCTGACATAGCCTAGTACTTTCTCGATTGGGTGGAGCTCTGGCGTGTTTTGGGGGGGTATCTTGTCCTTTGGGAACCCACCTGCACGTTGTTGGCCGGCGTACCACTCCAATGGCCTTTTTACCGTAATGGCAAGATAACCAACTCGGCCAAACAGTACGGAACAACATTTTCTTATGAAAGGCAGCTAGAGCGTTTATTCCAAACAGCTCTTTCACGTAAGATTTCTTGTTGAGCAGTCCCGGAATGCTATGAAAATGCTGCTTTTCAAGCCACAGGAACAGAGTGGTTGCGCAACAGATATTTCCTTGCGAACTTTGAACAGTTTTATGTGCTTGTGCACTTTCCCTTCCCTTTGCCGTATATAACTGCCTGTCCGGAAGCTGCTTGTAGTCGGCGTTTGAAGTAGATTTCCGTCGTTTTCAATACCACTATGTCCAGTCAACTTCGTCAGCATCGGTCGTAATACAGCCTCCGGGATCGCGCTTTGGGCCGTCGTACTTTGTTTATCATCGCGAATTTTGGAGTAACTACCTCTTGTAAAAATCGATAGTCCGGCTCGTTTTTTGGCTCGATGCACGGTGTGTAGACGATACACGTTAGCTTTTTTGCGCATCTCGGAGAGAGAGGTTGTGGTTTCGCTGAAACTACCGGCAACTCTCTTTGGTCGCGGCAGAGCGGCTTCCGGTTTTACGATTTCCCTCCCGATCCAGACTTCCTGGCTTGTCGAAAATGTTCGCATCAAAACACTTTTAATTACATTTGTAACGGTTGATTTGGTTGCAACGTTTATGCCGATTTTGCACTTTGGCGTGAGAGCAAGTCTCGATTTTCCGCGATGCGCGAGCAAAATTTTGATACGCTGCTCGAATTCTTGCTTGGACGGGCATTTTGGAACACTGTAAGAAGTGAATTCCAAAATACCAAATAAAGGAGCAACATTCTACACACACCGCACAACTTCAAAATGAGGCGGTGTTCCTTTTAGAATGCCAAAAATTGAAAGAAATACGTCAAGTTTATATTGACCAAATTTTGACCGTATACCCCTTTATTGCAAGATGGGCCATATCGGTCCACTTTTACCTATAGCCCCCATAATAAATCGGACCCCCAGAATTTGGCGTTGCGAATCCGTCGTAAAGAGAAGCAATTTCCGCCGATCCTTGTACCAACTTTGGATACATTGCTTAGTATAGGGTGGGTCTACTAGATTAGCACATTACAAAAACTTGGTTCTGAACATCGGTCCATAATTAATATATAGCGCCTAATCAAACCGGATACGAGCAGGAACTTGACCCCCGGAGCCTCTTTGAAGAACCAAGAATCCATTGCCGATTCAGTTGAAATTGTACGTGGTGGTGTAACATATGGCTTCCAAAACACCGGCTATGCAGAAATTGGTCGGAAAGTCAGGTCCCGATAAACGATATATAGGCCCAGTATACAACCGATCCCCAGATTTTGACTCGCTCCGACCCTGCTGGTAAGAACAAAATGTCATCCGCAGTCCGGCTGAAATTGGTGATACGAGGGGTGTTGAGTAATATGGTCTCAAACAACCATCGCAAAAATTGGTGCGCCAACCACTCGGGTCCGCAGTAATTGATATATATGCCCCATGATAAAGCCGATCCAACTCCCCTGCCGATTTTGACTATGTCGGAGCCTCTAATACAAGCAAATTTTCATCTGACTGCTGGGTTGGATATTTGTGGTACAGTGAGGGTGTTAGCATATGGTCTCTTATGGACCATGTGGCCAAAAGTTGGTCGAAAATCGGGTCGCATAGAATTATAGTATACCGGACCCCATATAAAGATCCCCAGGATTTGACCTCTGGGAGGACCCCTTGGAAAGCAAAAATTCATTCCGACTTCGGTTGAAATTTTGGTACGTGGTGTTATGCATATGGCTTCAAACACGTCATGCAAAAATTGGTCGCAATCGTCCATAATATATATATAGGGCCCGCATGGTAAACCGATCCGTCCCCAGATTTGGAAGCTCCGGAGTCCCCTTATGAAGAGGCAAAATTCAATCCGATTCGGTTGATAAATTTGGTGGCATGGTGTTTAGTATATGGTCTCTTATGACCACTGCAAAAGTGTGTTCCACATCGGTCCATAATTATATAGTAGGCCTCCATATAAACCGATCCAGGATTGACCTCCGGATCCGCACTTGGAAAAAGAGCAATAATTCATCTGGATCTGGGGTGAAATGTTGTTTACGTGTGGTAGCTATATGCTCTCTTATGACCATCGCAAAAATTGGTCGAAATCGGTCCCATAATTATATATAGGCCCCGATATGAAACCGATCCCACAAGAATTTGACCTCCCGGAGCGCTCCTTGGTGAAGAGCAAAATTCATTCCCGAATTCGCGTCTGAAATTTTGGGTTACGTGGTGTGTCAGTATATGGTCCTCTTATGACATTGGCATAAAATTGGTCAAAATTGGTCCATAATTATATATACGGCCAACCCAATAGAACCGATACCCCAGATTTGACTCCGGGAGCCCCTTGGAAGAGCAAAATTGCATCTGAGATTCATGGGGAAATTTGGTATGGGTGGTAGCATATGGCTTCAAACACTCAATCAAAAATTGGTTCGAATATCGGTCCAGTAACTATGTATAGGTACAATATAACGCGGGGATCCCAGATGGTTGTCTGTGTCGCGAGGCGCCTTGGAAGAGCACAATTTCAATGCTGATTTGCAAGTGGGAAATGTGGTACGTGGTGTTAGTATAGTGGTCCTCTTATGACCATGCAAAGTGGTCGAATATCGGTCCATAAAGTTATATATAGGACCCGATGATAAAACGATCCCCAGATTTTACCTGCTGGAGCCCCTTGGAAGATCAACACATTCATAGCGATTCGGTTGAAAATTTGGTAGCGTGATGTTGTATATTGGTAGTCCAAAAAATGCAGGAATTTGTTCATATCAGTCATATAAACGCGATCCCCAGATTGTGATGGCTCCGGTGCCTTGTTGGGCAGAAGCAAAGATTCATCTTGGATCTGGTTGAAATTTGTAGCGTAGTGTTTAGGGCATATATAGCCCTAATATAAACAATCCGAGATTTGGTTGGTGGCTCTTGGAGGAGGCAAATTTCGAACTCGCGAGTGCAGTGTTGAAATTTGGTACATGCGTGTATATTGGCCGTTAACACCGATGCCTAACTGAGAGGCGTCCATATCGGTCTATAGTTTAGTATATGCCCTCGAGTTAAATCGATGCCCAAAACACCGCAAAATTTGGTCGCAAACCAAGTTTATAATTATATACTAGGCCCATATAAGCGATCCCCAATAGTTTTGGTCAACCGTCTTGTTTTCTATTATAGTGGTCTACTGTTTCTGAGTAAGTGTCTGTCGTCATCGTCAACCACAGGTGGCTCCAGTGAAAATTGGTCATAATTCTTTAACAAGTACCCCTTATGACTGACGTAATTATGCGATAAGATGATGTTAGAAAAATTATTACGCGTTGACGGTGATGCTTTCATTTAATAGATGAATGTTGCGGCGCCGAAAATTGCCTGCGTCCGCGTATCACATGACAGCATTTCATGTTTCAAATACCGAAGAACGCTTACTGCTGTGGTATCTCCCAGCTTTTTGGTTTTTTTTCCTCTTATTGTTTTTTTTTTTTGGTGGGAAATTCCTAATTCAAGCCTTATGGTATTCGTTTGGTTTCATCACCGGGAATCAATTAGCTTGTCAAGACGATATTGGGTTTGCCATCGCTAAAAAACAAGGAAGAAGAGCTCCAATATTTTTGGCTGTTTCCATCATTGTTGTCGGAAATTTAGCATGAATTAAAGTGGCAGGAACAATACAGGTACTTGAGTAAAATTTGGACAAAACATATACTCGGATGAATGCATGTCGAATCCATTTGGGCTGTTCAATATTCCCATAGTTGAATATTCTAGGCATGTAGGTACCTTGTAAATTTGAACCGAAAATCATTCTAGGAGGGAACAAAAAAATAAGTCAAAAAAATAAACAAGAAGCCCTCATCGCATGCTACTTTCGATCGATCGCACTAATGTTGTTGCCCTATATGCAAGAGGCATAGCATTATCGCCCATACTTTGGGAAAAATAAGAAAGCACTTTAGCTTACCTCACTATAAGCAGCAGCCTTCAAAAAAACAAGGCGTACCTGTGCTAGCTGCTACGCCAAAAAAAAAAAAAGCATGACTAACTGACCATCAGCATGAGAAGATAATCGATACAGCATGAAGGCAAATGATCCTAGGGAGAAGGCATCAGCAAACTGATTCCTCAATAATTATAGTTGTTTAACATCAAAAATGGGGGTATGTGTGGTAGGGCATATGCCATATGGCAGCCAGTCTGGTCCTGTCCCTTTTCTGTCTGACGCTGGTCTTTGTCGCCGTCGCTTCATTTGCCAAACTATCTAATTGTCACTCGTTATTTTAAAAGTGAAGATATCCCCTCCCCCCCTCCCCATCACTAGACATTTGTATGATCGCCCATTCAATGTTTCGAATGCATCTATCCATTCAGTCAGCTATCAAACCGATGAGCAATAATTGAATGCTTGGTTGCCATTTTGTGGCCATTGTCGAATCACTACAAACCTCTTATTATTTTACAATTTATGTAGTGAGAATATTGTTTTTTTTTGTTTTCTTATTTACTTAACTCATGTACTCGTAATATTGTAGATATTCATCAGTGCGATTCTTTATGAATTTGAATGTTGAAAAACAACAAAAACCTACAGGAAGCTATTGCTGCCGCACATTTGATGAAGTAATATTAACATTATCAGGGTCATGTATGTAGTTTCTCACTATGGATATCATTATTAATCATATCGCAAGCGAGTATATTATGGGCAAAGTTTTATGGAAAACTAATTTCACGTGCTATAGTAATTATATGGGTACTATAGTTGGAACTTTGGAACATCCCAGCAAAAAAAATGCGTCGCCAAACAAAGTAGGTGAAAATGTTCTTTTTGGATCCGGAAGTGTGCAAAATGGCGCAGAAGCCGTGAATTTCAACATGGGCTTGTCATAGGAACAGATGTCCACCCATTTCAACAGCCGTTGCACTGAATATGCACCACTTCCTTTAAATGTGTCCTGAATGTCAAGTGTTTTGGATGTGAATTAAAAAATTTTGTGGTATTTTGACAAATAATTTAATATTGATAATTTTTTATCTGTATGGTAGACAACCAATTTCTTCATCGTCCAAATCTTCCTTGGCGCTCGTTTCACGTCTCATTCGTTTCAAGTAATTATCTCTTGGGTCTCGATGTTTGGATATTAAGGTGTAACAAGTTGTGCGTGTCGTCTTGTTTAGCCTTTATCTGACTATTAATGCGGGCTATGAACTGAGTTCTCCAAAAGCTACTAATGCTCTGGACTTAACACATCATGTTTGTTGGGAGGCCACCGTGGTGCAATTGTTACTGCGCGCTTGCATACACAAGGAAGTGAGTTCGATTCCTGCTTCGACTTGACACAAAGTTTTTCTGCGGGTGGATTATCCACCTCAGTAATGCTGGTGACATTTCTGCAGGGTTTCAAAGCTTCTAATAAGTGTTTTACACTGGCGAATGTGGAACGTCGGTTCGGACCTGCGCTGATAAAAAGGAGGTTCCCGTGTCATTGAGCTTAAACAGTGGAAAACTCGGGCAGCACTCGATGTGATAAGAGAGATAGTTCACCATGGTGGTATCACAAATGGACGAATAGTCTTAGTGATCCTGATACATAGGCTGCCAGCTGTACCTAACTTAACTTCAGGGTCCAAAGAATAGCAGCTCTGAGAATTTCAGCATGAACCGGAACAATATCTAGGGGAAGTCGCATTCTTAATAGCAGGGATGGAACGAAACGGAGACTAAAGGGCTAAGATATTGAATTTTGATCGGGTTCGTCGGCAAACTGATAAAGAGATAAAGCAAATGGCAATCGAAGGACAAAGTAGAAGGCACGACAACACTTGATACCGCATATCCAGACAAGAGATCAGATATCAATTAAACGAGAGACGATTGAGGAATGAAGCCACATACAACATTGGTGAGAGAGTGTGGCGCACAGCTCGAATAGGTGCATACGTACATTAATTAGATGCTGGCTCTGGTCAGCGGGCTACTTTCGGAGGTATCTGTACCGTATGGCGGGGGAAATGCAGTTCAAGCTACATTATTTACGAAGAGGAAAAGGTCACGGATCGACACTGAGCATGAATATTCCTTTAAGATGTAGTGCGGCGGCAAAGCGGCAGAGAGCTTGAAGATCTCAATTAGCAGTGTCCTCTCCAAAGAAATATAATCACAAGATGGTTCAAAGTGAAAGGACCGTTCAGGGGAGTACGTAGAGGCTTCACATCGTAGTAATGCGCGCAGCTGTATCGAGGGAGGAAATCATACTCCTAGGGAAGAGGGATTTTGAATTAAGCCCAGTATACGTCCGTACCGCAGGTGGTTGCACTTGGAGGGTGGCATAGAAGCATTTTCCCTATACAAAAATGTACCTGAGCCCTGGGGGCTAGGGAACATTCAGAACGCAGAACTTGGACGTTCAAAGAACTCAGCACCATCCCCACACACAAACACGAGGCAACAATAAGAGGCCTTAAAAATAAGGTTCTTCGGCTTCTTGTCCGGATCTCATACCGTTGGACCGTTTTGTGCGGTGGGTCAGTTTGGGAGCTAAGGCTGCGCATTAAAAAGTACCAAAACTGTCGATCGATTCGCCCCTGGAATGGGGCCGAAAAAAATGGCAGAGCCCAACTTGTTTTGTCGATCGATTAAGAGGCCATAATTCGTGCCATATGTTGCCTATTCGAATAGCAGAATCTGAGTATCTATGAATTTTGGTAATATGAAAATCATCTGCTCTCCATCACCATTATTTCCTTCGCGCACCTGATGTATCCCTTGATGGTTCTAATCCATGGCCATTGTGTAAACTGTTCGCTATAGGGTGGCGGACTGACTGGCGTGAAGTCCGATTTAAAGAAAGCGATGCAAAAAATGTTCGACATTTATATTGAAATGTAGTTCCCATTATGTCATCACGATTGTTGGTGATCTTCCATAGAACTTGATTTTTGAAGGATTTTGGATGTTCCGGGTAACTTTGTGTTGATCTAAAATCCAAGAAAAGGGGATAATTTTGTGAGTAAAGGAAAAACTTCAACCGCGAGTTGGACACATTTTGAGAAATTGTGAAATACCGGCCCCCAACTTTTTTCATCAACAAAGTAAAGTTTTATTTTTAGAATATTTCCCATTTAGGTTGTTGAAAGTCCCTTTGAGTCCATCCTCCCATTAAACAAAGCTCTCTTCTGGCAAACCGAATATACCGATAAGAATATGGGCACAAGAATATCTGCCCATCTCCTTTGTAAAAAACAGACATTATGACTACATCTTTTTTTTCGATCGAGTCCTCTGGCCATCAACTGACCAATACAGAAGTATTCGACAGTGACGTGTCATTTTTTTTTTTGGGTCTTGAGTCCAGTCAGGCCTTTTTTAAGTGGGAATGCATATTCCATAATTTTCAGGAACAAAAACCAAAGATGCTAACGGTGGTGAATGGATGACGGCAAGCTCTCACACGTTCCATAAGAAATGAATTAACATCAGCTGGCCGTTAGCATTTTGATGGAGGGGTGATGAACAAATGATAATTCCGATAATGATCTTTAAATAATTTTTTGCTGTTTGTTTTTAAATATTTTCTTAAAAGATGTTGTGAACAACAACATCGCATTGTAAATTTGAGGGCGACTTTGCAGCGGCAGCAGTCCATCCGCTTAAAAAGTCCATCCGTCTGTCTGTTCCTTCAAGCCCGTCCATCCGTATTATCAATAAGGCAGCTAAGTAAACTCTCAAGTAGGACATGTTCATCTTTGAACAAAAAACAGCAACTCATCAAAAGTCCATAAGCATCACTTAATGGATACGTATTTTTGAGGTGGCGATAATGGTGTCTTTCCATTTAGGGAATGTCGGTTAAAGAGTGGGGTTTATCGAGCCTTATTTAAGGCAAAAAATTCTACTTAAATTAAAGTATAAATTTACAATTGATAGTTAAAAATCGAGAAATTAACACTAAATATAAAATTGAAATATATTAAAAAATAAAATAGAAAATTCAAATTATACTAAATATTGTTAGAATTAAAATTAAATTTTTTTTTTTTTTATATTTTACTTATTTTATTTTTAATGTAATTTTGGAATTAACATTTTATTAAAATTATCAAAATATTTAATTAATTAAGTTTAAATTAAATAATTTGATTGTTATTTTAAATTTTTTTCCGATTGTATGTTGTTTATTTTTACTTTATTTGATTTTATTAATTTTTGTTTAGTTTTAATTTATTTACTTTTTTGTGTGTTCTTATATATTTAAGGTACAAAATCAATTTTATATTTATTTTGTATAAATTTAAATAAGAATTAATATTCAAGCATGAATATTAACATAAATTGATAATATAAATAAACTTAAACAAGAATTAGAAACAAAGTTTAAAATTTTATTTTTATTCATGTACATTACTTTACGGGCAACTGATTATTTTTTAATTAAATTAAGTTTAAATCATCCCATTTGAATGTCAGTAAAAAGATTATACTTTAAGTTGACAATGTGAAGATTAAATATAAAATAAATTAAGATAGTTGGTAAAATTATTTTAGCTTTTTATGTTGTTTTTTTTATTGTTATTTCAATTTTATTTTATTTTGAGTTTTAAGGTTGAAACTTTTTTTTTTATTTTTTTCTTTATTTATCTGATTTTAATTTGTTTATATACATTTTCAGTTTACTTTATCTTATTATTTGCAATTTAATTTTGTATTTTATTTTACTTTATTTTTATTTTTATTTTATTTTTAATTTTAACATAAAATAAAAAATTAAAAAAATTAAAATGTTATATTTAAATTTAAGTTTTAAATATCACTTGAATCAAGTAAAAATTTAAACAAAATTTACGGAGTTAAAATTAAATTAAACTGCATGTAAAAGTTTATTTTTTAGTTACTTTTTTTTTTATTCTTATTTTTTTTATATTTTACTTTATATTATTTTAATTGTAATTTGGATTAAACTTTTAATTAAGTTTAAATTAAAGGATTTGATTTTATTTAATCGTTTTTTCGGTTGTATTTGTTATTCTTACTTTATTGATTTCATTATTTTAGTTTTTATTTATTTAATTTTTTGTATTTTCATATATATTTTAAAGGTAAAAATCAACTTTATATTTGGTATACAGAATTTAAAATTATAAATATATTAAGATCGAAATTAACATAAATTATAATTGAACATCAAAAACTTAAACCAGAAGATTAAAACGAAATTTAAATTTTATTTATATTCATTATATTTTTGACGGGCAGTATTATTTTTTTTTATTAAACAGTATAAATCATCTCATTTTGAATCAAGTATAAGAATTATACTTAAGTTGACCAAGTTGAAATTAAAACTTTAAAAATAAATTAAAATATACGGTAAAATTTATTTTTATTTTTTATCTTGTTTTTTTTTTTGTTTTTTGTTATTTTAGTTTCAATTTATTGTTATTTTGAGTTTAAGTTGAAACTTTTTATTTTATTTTTTCCCTTTAGATTTACTCTATTTTAATTTGTTAATAGTTATATTTTGTCAGTTTACTTTTATCTATTTCTTTTCATTTACATTTTTTAATCGTCACTTACTTTATTGTTAATTTTATTTAGAAATATAAAAAGATAATGAAATTTAATAATGAAATAAAAAAAATAATTTTTATTGAAATTAACTTATTTTTGTTTTTTATTTTCTTTGGGTCCGGGCAACTAATTATTATTGCAAATTAAATTGAAGTTTAAATCATGTCATTTGAATTCAGTAAAAAATTATATTAAGTTGACAAAGTTGATATTAATTTAAAATAAATTAAATTGTGTAAAAATTTATTTTATTTTTATGTTGTTGTTTTCGTATTTTATTTTGAGTTTATTTTAGTTTTTATTTTATTTTATTTTAATGTTAATTTTTTTATTTTATTTTTTCTTTTATTTGTTAATATTTAATAGTTTTTCAGTTTAACTTTATCTTATTTCTTTTCATTTAATCTTTATTTACATGGTTGTTCATTTAATTTTTATTTTAATCTTTAACTTTAAACGTTAACGATATAAGACAATTAATGAAAGTTAATAATGAAATAGAAAAAAAAATATTTCTATAAACATTTTCAACTTATTTTTGTTTTATTTTATTTTGGGTCCGTTTTTAATGTTATTCTATTTTAAGTTTATTTTTACATAATTGCTGTTTATATAGCATATATTCACTTAATAATTTTTATTATATAGGTATATATTATATATATATAATTTATATATATATATAAGTATATATATATATATATATACTTATATATATATATTGTAGTATATAATATATAATATTTATATATAACAAATTGATAGTATATCTTTTCATTAATTTTTTATTTTACACTTATTTAAACGTAATAAAAAAATTAATGAAAAATTTAATTAAATTGTATATTTTTAAATTACCCCCCTATCCGTAGTTTTTAATCACACTTTAGTGCTGATCTTAGATTTAAGTTTCTATGTTTAACTGTTTATATTATTTTATATCATTTTATGTTATGTCCATTTTTTACAATCTTTTTATTGGCTTGAATTTAATTGTGGGACAACTAACATTAAATAATCATTTTATTTTCTGTAATGATTTTAATTAAGTTAAGGTTTAATTTATAATATATTTTAATTTGGTAATACTAACTTAAAATTAAAACTAAGTTGAAATTAAAAATAAAATTTAAAAAATTAATTTAATGCTATTAAAATTTTAATGATTAAGTTCTATTTTTATTTTCTTTGGGTTTCATTTTTATTATTTTATTTAAAATTCGTTAATGTACACACAACAAATTTTTTTCTGATTCAAATTACGAAAATTAATTGTGATCCAACAATTAGATTGTTTTAAATTGCAAGATGTCTTCAATCACAGAAAATGATAGTATAATTAAAATAATTAATTTGAAGGTCTATTAAAAAATTAATTGGTCCAATTAAAAAATTAATTGGTCCAATTAAAGAAGATTTAATTTGATAGCTATTGGCAATTTTTTGTGATTGATTTTTGTTTCAATTAAACATTGTTGATTCAAATTAAATGTTTAATTGAATATTTTTTAAAATTTAAGTTAAAATTTTTATTTGGAAAATTTTTTCGGTGAAATTTTTTATTGTTGTGTATCGCATTAATTTCCAGGTATTTTTTTTAAAAAGTTCCGCCTAACGCAGTAGTTTTTTATCAAATCAGAATCTATTTAATTTTCCGCATATTTATTTTAATAATGAAATTAATTTTAATGTAACTTTTTTAAATTTAATTACAAATAAGAAAAAAATTTCAATAGTTAAATTATTTTTGTTCAATAAAATTAAAATTAAAAAAAAAATAACGAATTAGAACTGAATTAAATTTCAAATAAATTCATTTTTACTTGAATAAATTAGGTATTGAAAATCTAAAAATTAAGTATTAAAAAATAAGCTACTTTTAAATGAAATTTGATTTGTTTTTTTGTTTTTCTACTCATTTTTTCGATGTATTTTATTTAATTTAAATGTTATTTATAGTTTAACCTGGAAGACGGGACAATTTCAGTTTCTCCTTTATGGTCATCCTATTTTCCAATTGCAAGTGAAAATATTGGTATTTGTGTTGCATTTACTTTAGAGCGCGGACGACCTTGTCATCGATGGCGCCATCGTTTTTTGTTTAGTTATTTAGGAAAATTGGGCTAGACAGTTGCATTCGCTTGTTTTGTTCTTGGTGAATCAGCAAGATCACAGTGGTAGGAGGTAGAGTAGTGAGTCTTGGGAAATTTTGGAAAAACAAATGTTGTTGTCCATTGTGTCACTCTGCGCATTCACGCATTTCTATAGGCTGTTGGCTTTAAAGTTCCTGCTATTGTTTTGTTGGCGCTGTGTGGTGCTTGATATTGCCGTGTGTTTATTCAGAAATTGATATTTTTCGTATTTGGAAAATAAACACAAAAATAGGCCTTAAAGCAAACATAGAACATTGTCTATAAGACGTAGGTTGGCGCCTTTGAAGGATGATGAGCCTCTGAAGCAGCTAACAACTTTGGCCAGTGCAATATATGTTTGTACAGCGATTTCCTGGAAATACTAGGGATCGATTGCAATATTTTATCTTTGGTAATCTGCTCATTTGCTCAAAGTCCTTTGACGACCTTTTAGGGAATTGTTGGAGAAATTTTCCCTGAGTTATATGTTATGGAGAAGTCATGCCATAAAGGGGACTATTTAAACCCCAATATGAGTGGACCTTCTTATTCTATAAATCTCAAAACTACGCTATTTACCAAAAGTTATCGATTTTTACGATCACCACTTTTTCAATTCTTTGTAACGCATAGAAATATTGTCTGAGACCCCAAATTATAGGATAGATTTTCTAAACAGATCCTGTTCACTACGATCTCCACTTCGACGGACATCTCAAAAGACAGAAAATTCTATTTTCCCGCTTTAGTTGTTCGATCTTATTCTCGAATGCTGATTGTTAAAATTACATTTTTATAAACTTTAATTATACCAGGTCATTTGGTCATCAATTCAATGAATCCAGTTTTCAGAAGAAGCTCATATAGTCCATGAGTAATTGAGGTGATTTTCAAAAAATGTCCAATTTTTGTTCTACGTGCGACGGATGAAAAAACTGTTTTTTCCAGTATGTTTGGATATTAACATTATATTGTTTGGAAGCACAAAATTTTTAAACCACACAATATTTTTGAAGTGCAAGCATAAATAATGGTTCATAATCTAGCATAAACATGTTTGGGATATATATGTTAATATGTTTAGAACATATTATGTTTGGGACATAAAATGTTTGTAAATATACATATGCTTGGTATTGCAAAACATATATTAATTAGAAAATAGCCTATAAACTATATGTGTTTAGCTAGCGTTTGAGCGCTATTTTAACAGGGAGCGATTTGAGATAAAGCTATGGTGGTTTGTTGCTTGTTATTAAGAAATTTAACATGTGTATTTTTCCTTGGGCAAGTTGATCAGCGTACTGAGTCTTTGATGCCTTACAAACTGTGTGGTCCGCGCTGTTCGAATCCCCGTCCGGCAAAAGGTAAAATTAAAATAAAAAAAAATCATACAATTGAAATAATTTCTTCTACCATGTTTGTATTGAAGAAAAAGGTGCTAAAGAACTAAAAAATCTCTGGGAATGAGAAAAGATGGTGGGGGAATCATACAATTGGGCGAAACTAAAAAAATTTTTGTAGGCAATTCAGGTCGAAACCTATGTTGGTTTAGCACTATGATTAGCCTGTTTTATTTTCATAATTCATTGATGATTGTGCAAAATATATAACAATAAATAAATATATTTTGGGTGAAAATGCTTCAAACATGATTATATGTTCACGATAAATAATATTGTTTTTTTGGAAGACAAATTATTGAATTGGGTACTGCAAACATGCAAAATGTTTGGAACTTAGAACTACCCAACATAGTATTGTTTTAGACCAATATGCTTTTCAAACATATTATTATATTGGAAGAGATCAAACATATATAATGTTTGGGCAATACCAAAGCTGTAATATGGCTTGCAGCAAAATATGTTTGGGAGTAGATATGTTAGCAGAAACGATTTGTTTGTGCCACGTGTGGCTGTTAGTACAAGTAAAAACAGAAGAAAAACAAGTATATCGCGCGGCAAGTTTTCGGCCAGCCGAACTTTATGTAGCCCACACACATGGATTTGCGTAGAAACTTCTACGAAAGCTGTCATCCACAACGAATTACTTGGGCTTGTGGTATCTTAAAACTTCTACTTCTGGCATGGTTGTTGATACCATTACTAACATCCCGTGACCAAATTTCCAACCGAATGGGAAGAATTGTTGCTCTTCGGCAAGGGGCTCTGGAGGTCAAATCTGGGGATCGCCCATGCAATATATAATTATGGACCGATATCGACAATTTTTGGCAATTGGGAGTTTTTGAAGCCATATATTAACCCACGGTACCAAATTTCAACTGAATCAGATGAAATTTGGTCTTCAAAGAGGTTCCGGAGGTCAAATCTGGTAATGCGGTGTTAATATGGGGGCTATATAGTAATTATGAACGAGTGTGGACCAATTTTTGCCATGGTTTGTTAATGGACCATGATACTAACAATCACGTACCAATTTCAGCCGATCGGATGAAATTTGGCTTCTCTTAGGGGCCTCGCAGCGCCAAATCGGGGGAATCGGATTTTATGATGGGGGCTATATATAATTATGGACCGATGTGGACCAATTTTTCTGCAGGTGGTTGTTAGTGAACCAAATATACTCAACACATAGTACCAATTTCACGCGCTCGGATGGAATTGCTTCTCTTAGAGGCATCGGCAAGCCAATTTTGGGGTCCCGTTTATATGGGGGCTATACGTAAACACGTGGCCGCGATATGGTCCCATTTGCAATACGCAGCCGACCTGACTACATAACAACTAACTTGTTGCCAAGGTTTCAAGCGATAGCTTGTTTTCGTTTCGGAAGTTAGCGTGGATTTGCAACCGACGGACGGACGGGACGGCACATGCTCAGATGGACTCAGAATTTCACCAACGACCAGAATAGTATATACTTTATGCGGGTCTTAGAGGCAATATTTCGATGTGTTACAAACGGAATCGACAAAAAGTTTAATAGGTCCCCCCGCATCCTATGGTGGTGGGTATAATAAGAAAGTTTTTTACTTAGTTTATTTCGGTAGTAGGAAAGGGTTAATACGTGTTGAAATTCTTTTGGACGTTATGCCTTGTCCGTTCCGTCCGTGCTGCTTGAATCAATTTAACTTTCCAACCGAATGGAGAATCGAACGAAATAGAGAATATCTGAAGGCATATCCCTAGTTATAGTCCGGATACCCCAGATTTGACTTCTGGAGCGTTTATTTTTAAGCATTTTTGAAGTTCGATCGCGCTTCCAATTCAGTATTTGGTTCACGCAACAGGTTGCCGAGCCAAAATTGGTTCTTAACTAGATATAACCCCGCATATAGACCGGAAAACCCCTCCCCAGATTTAAATATTCATAGAGATTTCTGAAGGCTTAATTTTTAGATCCGACCGCTTTGAAAAATTTTGTAGGTCAGATGTCGATACTCACTCTCAAGCAAAGACGCACGTTTAAAAATGAACTGGCGCATAACTGGGTCCATAAATTAACGATTGTCTTCTATGTAAGACAGTTTTACAATTTAAATGGAACCATTTTTTATACCGCTCCATCACCCTAGGATGGGGGTATATTAACTGTTGCTCATTCCGGTTTGTAACAGCATCGAAAATATTGGCTCTAAACCCCATAAAGTATATAATATTCTGGGTGCGTGGTGAAATTCTGAGGTCGATCTAAGCATGTTCCGTGGCCGTGGACCGTCCGTTCGTCTGTTGAAATCACGCTAACTGTTCCGAACGGAAAACAAGCTATCGACTTGAAACTTGCACAAGTAGTTTTGTTATTGGATGTGGTCGGGATGTATTTGAAAAATGGGCCCAATAA
>PGFW01069332.1:10203-20365 GCA_003123925.1 Haematobia irritans | reverse complement strand
GTTTAACCTCAATTAGTTCATCTTCTGGATCATCTGGTATTGTTATTACATTTGTAGATTCCTCGACCTTTATCGAGCTCGTCTCCAGGAACACTTGTGATACTGTGGGCTCAGTTATTGGACTTGCCGGTTGTTCTTCTTCACTGATTAAATTGTCCAGTAACAGCAATACTGTTTGTTGGAAGGTATTGAAATCCGATATGTGACGCCAACACTCCATACACAATATAGAAATATGATTTGAAGATCTACGTTCAGCTTTCAAATACTAAAATCGATAAACCCATATAGTCATCATTGGTGGAATTTCGCAAAAACACATACCTTTTCATGGAAATATTTTTTGGTGATATTATAGATCTTATTGGGATTACCCTTGGCATCACATAATCGTAAACTGTCATTGCAACTCTTTCTACATAATCGGCATATATTCGAGAGAGAAAAGAAGACGAGAGAGGTCGTTATAATGAGACCTAGAATAAAAGCTTGGTACCACGGATCAATAGGTCCCGCATATTCGACTATGACCTGCCCTGCAGACAAAAGATGAGTTTGTGCAAGAATTTTTTCAGTAGCGATTTCTCTCATGGTGTTGAAGACTGTAGCGTGATTAGCAACAAGACACGACGGACATCCCGACGGACACTACGTTATATCGTCTTTAGAATTTCTCCCTGGAGGTCAAGAATATATACTACATTAGTATAGTGCCGGAAATCGATATTTCGATGTGCTTACCCACGGATATGACAAACTTATTAATAGCCCGTCACCATTTTATGGTGGTGGGTATAAATTCGGCGCATTTGTCAAAAATATTTGAGCGTCACGTTTCACGACAACCGTTAGGGAATGAATTTAAAATCATAAAAAATGTTAAAAAGTATCTCTTGGTGATTTTATCAAGAATGATCAAAAATCTGTCAGATAACATTACAAAACAGCTGTATTTGGATGGCACACCACTTAAGAAGCGATGCATATTCCGAGTGCACGGCCCGTTTGAAATGGTGGACATCCGTCCTATGACAACCCATGTTAAATTTAATCGCTTCTGCGGCCAATTTCTGCAGCCACTCTTCCGATCCAAAAAGAAATTTTCAGTACTTTTTTGGCGACGCGCTTTTTCTTGCTGCGTTGTAAATGGCATATTCGCCACTGACTCGTTTTTCCCCATTCGTTTATCCAAAAGCATTTCACCGTGCAATACCTCGGCTTTTATGGCAACGGTTACGGATGGAAACTGATAACTAAGAAATATTGCGGCTATTTACCTCTTAAATTCAACATACTATGTATGTAATACAAGCGTTTCCGCACCAAGCATGTCTTTGGGTTTGAAAATGTTTTTTCCCTCTTTATAATGTATTGTTAAAAAACGAGTCGTTTTCCCGCAAACAAAAAATCAAGTTAAATACAGGCTCTTGTCACTCAAAAACGACGTCAAAAATCTTATAAGTGTAAAGGCCCCTACTTTTGAATAGCCTCCTGACTTAACATACACGTATGTCAAGAAAGTATTTTGCACAATAGGATAAAAATTATGCTTTGTTTTCGGGCAAATTAAAGGTATAATGAAATTTTAAAAAAATATTTTATTATGTGTTTTGCAATGTATACAGTATATACATCAGTATATGGCTGCAAAAAAAAAAATGAAATATCTTTACTTCAATTATTTCGTGGATTTGAATTAATTTGGCATGTTAAAAGACTTTCTTGAGCTATAACTGTATAACTCCTTTTCACCAATATAAGACTAGCTTAAATTCAACATGCAATCGCAGAATATTATCTAATTCCAACTAACCCTAAAACAAATACTCATATTTTTCAATTTGCTAATTCAATAAATAGAAACGTAATTTGAGTATAGTTGCTGCAACACAAGACCCTATCAAATAATAGGGGAGAAAAATGAGAAAATAATTTATATTAAGTCTTTATGAATGAAATTACAGAATTTTTCATAGCCCCGCTTTCATTATGAAGCTGTAGAATCTCAAATGATTTCCATTCGCAATAATTTTTTAAACCATTTATTTTGAATTAATCTATAATTTTCCAAAATAGGCTTTTCGCAGCTTTCGAAACTCAACTCGGGAAATGGGCTCTCTTCGTTTCAGGCAGAGATTTTTACATAAAAACCGCGGCCACAACGCGCTCTAACTAATTTTAAAGATTCTGTTACGGGATCTCACATCAAGCTTAATTTTTTATCTAAACGTAACCGTCACAGATACTTGCACACTATCATCAAACCGCAATCGTTTCAGTCTCCAATTTTGAGTCGTTCGGATTCTGGCTTCGTTATTAAGGATTTTTTTTATAATGAAAATAATCGCCTCGTTTTTACGCTAGGATTCTATCTTACAGGCCTGTTTCTGTAATGTCGAACAGGAAGTCTATTTTCGACTCGACTGAAATGGCAGCAGACACAGCTGCATTTTTCATTATAAATTCAGCTGTTTGTCTGCCATTTCAATCGAATGCGCATAAAGAGTCGTTCGACATACAGAAACAGGCGTTAATCTCTCGCACGTCGAAAAAGTAACCTATATCGCAAGCCACCGAGTAACTTTCTCGCCATTTTTCTTCCAAAGCGCTTTAGTTACTTTACTGGAGTTGCTAAAGAGATCAGCTATTCATCTGCATGCATAGAAAAACGTGCAAGTAACGATAAAGGAGAGAAAGAGCAAGGTGGTATATTTTTTTTAGCTCGTGTTGCACAAAATGCCCATGTGCATGTTATTTCGTTCGTGAACAAACACAACATGCGATATAAACGTTGAAAAAAAACACGATGAATGCTAATCATGGTATAACACAGGTTGGTAGCTGAACTTACCAAAAACTACGCGTTCCACGGTTGTCTGTATAAAATTCTTTGGCGGAAGCGTCAAAAAAATCGTATAAACGCTAAAGCAAGGAACAACAAGGAATACTGTCGTTCATATTCGGTTAATTCAATTCAAAAGCAGCTCGGCAACATAGACTACGTGTTCATGCCACTATTGTTATATGCTGCCATATACCGGAGACGACGGCATTATCAATATGTGTCCGAGGCAAGAAGAAGAAGAACAGCAGCTCAACTGGCACTCCCCGATAGGATTGCCTTTCGGTTTTGTTAGTGCAACTACGAAAGCATAAAAACAAAACTGTAAAAAATGAGAAATAATTATTATGAACTAGACTCTTTTAAGATTGAAATGCGATAGAGAAAGACAGATTAATTATGCTTATGCAGTGCAAAACATTGTTGCACATAGGTAAGTCGGAGAGCGCAAAATCCATATGCAAATAGCTTGCCTATTCTAACTCGAGTGAAAGCAGATCGCTAAAGCTAGTGATGCAGGGTTACCACACCTGTCTGTTTTCAGAATAGCATTAAAGCGCATTTTGATATTCAGCGATATGAGTATTACGATAGTGTTTTTATACACGGATGCAAAAAGACTGTTTTTCTATGTGCTCGTGTAAAGATGTTCTATGTTTGGATCTCAAATTTCTTTAGACATTATTTTTAAGTGCAGAGCATACTAATGTCATAAACTAGCATAACATGTTTGCGCACATATATGTAATATGTTACGAACATATTATTGTTTTTGGGACATAACATTTGTTTAGGCATATAATAATCGTGCACTGAAAAAACAGTGAACCCACCAGGAAGAAAACTTTTCTTCGGTGTAATTTTAGAAAAATCTTGAAATATTTTAGAAAATTTTACTACAACAGTCATCTACCACAACGCTGACATGTCGCCCGATATCACAAATAAGGGTAAATATTTTTCGCCAAATGCAAGAAAATTTATTAGGTATAATTAATTTTTTTATCACTTTGTCGAAATGAGAGAAATTTTTGTGTTAGTTTTGACAGGAAAAACCTTTGGAGTTAAAATGCAAGAATATCCTTTAGTGACATAAACGAAGTTTTCAAATGTGAGCGGCATTTTTATGAGATAAATATTTACAACATTTAAGAAATAATGAACTATTTTTGTGGGAAGCGCGAATTTTAGTAAATCTTTTTGGCTAATTTGAGAATCAATTTTTTCCCCGGTTTTTTAGTTTCATTTGAACTAAGCATACCGTACGCAAAAAATTATTAGAATAAATGAAACGTTTCCTGCCAAAACATAATTAATTGCGCAATTAACTAAAAATAAGTTAAATTGGCTTTTTAGTGAAAATAGAGAGTTCACGTTTTTTTTTGAGTGTGTGGACTTGCAAAGCATTATATAATCTTAGAAATTGCCTATCAAACATATATGTGTTTAGAAGAGAGAAACAGAGAGAGTATAAAGAGAAAAATAAAATTATAGGCGGATGAGAGGAGACTACACGCAAAGGCCATCAACACACCACGATAGTGAGTCTAAAAGTCGCATCATTTCAAGGAATTATGTAATAAACGTAAAATATATACTTGTCTAAGGTGAAACCATAATGGATGTCCTGGGGGATAATAAAAACACATAGTTATTGTTTGGACACAAAATATATATGCTTTGACCAGTTAATGGGTTTGGGAATATTGTTAAGCAGAAGCGTTCTTTTTCTTTTTCTAGGATTAGTCCTCGTTTTTGTGCATAGGTTTCGCCCGGTTTTGTTGCATTTCAGAAGCGAAATGCGCCATTTGGGAGTTTTTACTATGTAAAGTTAGGCATAGAATGATCCGTCATTCGGCAGCTGGTTTTCCTGATCCTCTGAAGAACCATTAATTGCAACGACCTGCTTGTACCAAGTCAGAATTTACTGTTCTACCCCGCTTGTTCTAAAGTGGATTACCGCATCATAGAGTTGCGAATTATCAACAGTTTTGTCAGAAAACGTGTTTTGACAATGGGATAAAAAATTATGTTTCTGTTTACCAAATTAAATATAATGAAATTTTCTAATAAAAATATTTTATTATGTAATTTTGCAAAAAGTGATACATACGTAACGACAGAATTAAGACAATTTCACAATCAAAATATTTAATATCTTCAATTATCTTTCTAGAACCTTTGAAATATTTGCGCAAATGTCCACAAAAGAGCTTTCTTGACATACTGTAGTTCATTTAGCCGTGATCGCTCCCCTTTTAGTTTGCGTTTCCGCTAATCTGGAACTAGTTTTTTCCTTAGTTTCCTTTTCCTTAAGTCTTGTTTTCGATTCGAACCATGTCAAACCGCCGTTCATTTTCTTCTCAGAGTTTCGGTACATATATACATTAAAACAGAAGAAACCATAGACGCAAGAAATGTATAGACCGTGGCAACTAATAGACCGCGAAAGAGCTGGAATATACTTTCTCGACTTCGCTTTAAAGCGATTATCTGCAGACTCGGTGATCGGTATCATACGCAGGCTATAGTACACTTCGTTATTTACTGCTCCATTTGCTTGCCATAATACTTCGTGGTGCAGGCTACTTTTTTGGATTTGGCTGCATCTTGGAAACCCTATACAGTCTAGTACTTGGCTGTTTGATTTCAAGTTCATACCAATAAATAATGATTCATCACCTGTCACGATGTCATAGACTTGTTTAGAAGCACCGCGATAGTATTTTTTGAGCACTTCCATCAACCAATCGAAACAAGCCTGGGACAACCGCAAGAAATTTGTTTGACGGAGGTTTCGGAACAAAAACTCGATTTTGGGACGCCCTCTCACGAAAAGTTAGTAACAGGTGTGAATAAGACCTTGGTTGAATTCACGCAATACTCGCACAATTCACCATGGTAATGTTGTATGACTCTCAGCACGTATTGAAATGCCTTGGTTGGCTATTTTAGGTCCATAGGATGGTATATTATTGTTGTGACCAAATTGCGGACCCAATAAGTAATTCGGGTCGCGATTCTAGCATTGGATTCTCTGTCCCGCCGCGCACGTACTTCGAGAAACAGCACTCCTTGAAAGCTAATATAAATTAGTGCGAATGTATCCAATGGCCATACGGTCACTTTAGTATGCGCATATAAACGGCCCATTTGTCGAGGCCCTGCTAAGAGAAGCAAATTTCATGCCGATCCGGCTGAAATTTTAGTAAGCATAGTGGTTAGTAATACGGTATCTAACAACCATGCAAAATTGATGTAGGTTGGATGGTATTGCAAATGGGCCATTCGGTCCACTTTTACGTATACCCCCAATATAAACCGATCCCCCGATTTGGCTTGCGGAGCCTCTAAGAGAAGCAAATTTCATCCGATCCGGCTGAAATTTGGTACATGGTGTTAGTATATGGTCTCTAACAACCATGCAAAAATTGGTCCACATCGGTCCATAATTATATATAGCCCCCATATAAACCGATCACCAGATTTGACCTCCGGAGCCTTTTGGAAGTCCAAAATTCATCAGATTCAGTTGAAATTTGGTACGTGGTGTTAATATATGGCCTCAAGCACTCATTAAAAATTGGTCGAAATCGGTCCATAATTATATATATATGTCCCATATAAACCGATCCCCAGATTTGATCTCCGGAGCCCCTTGGAAGAGCAAAATTCATCCGATTCGGTTGAAATTTGGTACGTGATGTTAATATATTGTACATCAACACACCATGCAGGAATTGGTTCATATCAGTCCATAATTATATATAGCTCCCTTATAAACCGATCCCCAGATTTGACCTCCGGTGCCTTATGGAGATGCAAAATTCATCCGATCTGGTTGAAATTTGGTACGTGGTGGTAGTATATGATATTTAACAACCATGCCAAAAGTGGTCCATATCAGTCCATAATCATATATAGCCCCCATATAAACCGATCCCGAGATTTGGTTTTGGAGCCTCTTGGAGGAGCAAATTTCATCCGAGTCAGTTGAAATTTGGTACATTGTGCTAGTATATGACCGTTAACAATCATGTCTAACTAGGTCCTATCGGTCTATAGTTATATATAGCCCTCAGATAAATCGACTGCCCAATTCACGCAAGAATTGGTCCATATTAAGTTCATAATTGTATATAGCCCCCATATAAGCGACCCCCACATTTCAATTCTGGCTCTCTACGTATCGTGCAAAAAGTCCATATCGATTCGTAATTATTTGTAGACTTACCTATAATAACTTTTTTTCTGATATATATCACAATTTAGAAAACGACGTTAAGAAGTGTTACGATACCACAACCCAAGTAATTCGATTGTGGATGACAGTCTTTCGTAGAAGTTTCTACGGAATCCATGGTGGAAGGTACATAAGATTCGGCCTGGCCGAACTTACGGCTGTATATACTTGTTTACCATGAAGTACTTCTAGGTCATTTTCGAATTCTTATTGTCAAAATGTAATGCAGTTGGCTGTTAATGGCTTAATAAATATAATAAATGATGGTATCATTACGTATAATTATTCACATATTTACATTTAGCATTTACTTAAACAATTTAAAAAGAATATGTAGTGTAACGGTAATTCTGAAAAATTTTCCGTTAACGAATACTCTTCACAAATATTTCATTATAATTGTGTTTTAAATTAATGACATTAACATATTATGTTTTATTATACCTCATTCATATTACACATCCAGAATTCACTTTAACTAGATTTCAACTGCCATTTGCCTTAAAAAAGGGATTCAAAGTCCACTTTCGAACCTAATGTGAATGGGCTATTAGGTATATTATAACGAATCCAAGTCCCCTAAACAACCTACACAGAAAACAATTTCACGAACATTTTTCCAATTAAAACATATTCAATTAAAAATATCATTGATTCAAAATATTTTTTATTGAAACAAAAATCGATCACAAAAATTAATAGTATAAATTTATTTTTAATTAATCAATTAATCTCGTGATTGAATCAGAAAAAAAAATTTCTGTGTGTACCATTAATATCTATTTTATTAATACTTAATTATTGCGTCTAATCTTATTTAGATGAATATATTAACATTAAGTTGTTAACAATAAGTAGTTATTTTTCAAGCTTTGGTAAAGGGTGATTTGTTAAGAGCTTGATAACTTTTTTTTTTAAAAAAACGCATAAAATTTGCAAAATCTCATCGGTTCTTTATTTGAAAACGTTAGATTGGTCCATGACATTTAACTTTTTGAAGATAATTTCATTTAAATGTTGACGCGCGGCTGCGTCTTAGGTGGTCCATTCGGAAAGTCAATTTTGGGCAACTTTTTCGAGCATTTCGGCCGGAATAGCCCGAATTTTCTTCGGAAATGTTGTCTTCCAAAGCTTTGAATAGTTGCTGGCTTATTTCTGTAGACTTTTAGACTTGACGTAGCCCCCTAAAAAAATAGTCTAAAGGCGTCAAATCGCATTGATCTTGGTGGCACAACTTACGCGTCCATTTCTTGAGATGAATGTTCTCCGAAGTTTTCCCTCAAACTGGCCATAGAATCGCGGACTGTTGTGGCATGTAGGCGCCATCTTGTTTGAAACCACATGTCAACGCAAGTTCAGTTCTTCCAATTTTTGGCAACAAAAAGGTGTTGTTAGCATCGAACGATAGCGATCGCCATTCAGCTAAGCGTTGCGTCCAACAGCATCTTTGAAAAAAATACGGTCCAATGATTCCACCAGCGTACAAACCACACCAAACAGTGCCATTTTTCGGGAATGCAATGGGCAGTTCTTGAAGGGCTCTCTGGTTGTTGCTCTTCACTCCAAATGCGGCAATTTTGCTTAATTTACGTAGCCATTCAACCAGAAATGAGCCTCATATGTGAAAAAAATTTGTCGATAAAAAAGCGGATTTTCTGGCCACTGATTTTGAGTATATAAAATTCAATGATTTGCAAGCGTTGTGCTCGTTTAGTAAGTCTATTTCATGATGAAATGTCAGACGATACTGAGCATCTTTCTCTTTGACACCATGTCTGAAATCCCACGTGATCTGTCAAATACTAATGCATGAAAATCCTAACGCTGCAAAAGAATCACCCTTTTATACTCTACAAATAAGTGATTATATCCCAGCAAAAAATTTGGATGTTCTTTCAAAGGCACAACTTTAAAAGCACTTCCAGAAGATGCACTTCCAATGATGTTCTTTATTTTAATTTTTTATAACTTGGTTTTTTCATACTTTTAATGGGTAATTTCAACTTTTTTTGTTTCAAATAGGTTAAAAACAGAGTAAGAATTCATAAAATGATACAAATCATTTAAATTTTGTCGAAAAAAAAGGCTAAATCCAATCTGAAAAAATTGTCAGTTTTGAAAATATTTTAGATCAAACGTTTTCGACAAGCGTTCGAATTCATTAAAAATTATAAAAAATTATAAAAATTATTTGTTTGACAAAATATCACAGAATATTTTAATTTACATCCAAAACATTGAATTCGGATCACACCTAAAGAAATGATGCAAATTCAGTGCAACGGCTGTTGAAATGGAGGACTTCCGTCCTATGACAAGCCCACGTTAAATTCATCGCTTCTACGTCAATTTTGCACCACTTCCGGATCCAAAAAGTACATTTTCATTAATTTTTTGGCGACGCTTTTTTTGCTGGGATGCTTTAAAAGCACTACTTATTTCATGGCCGAAGGTAAGCCTGGGGTGAAGGACTTTCCTTCTAGGACATACGTATGTAAATGTAATCCGGAGCGATGCCAATTAATAAGTGGTTATTAATTTTTAAATAGACTTACCTACAAGATTACCGGGTAATGGAGAGAAACAACCCATCTACACCCTCAAAAAAAAAATCGCTTCTGTAACATATACCCCAAACACATTTTGCTTCAAGCATATATATTTTCAGGATTGCATTGTCCAAACATATTATGTTTCACCTTAAGGCATACACTGGTAGTAAACAATTTTAATGAAATTGTCTTTGTGTGGATATATTTTTAAGGCGCCAATTGGTTACTTCCATTATTTTACTTGCAGCATACTCTCTAGGCCTCTATTTCTACATACATATATATTTATAGGCTATTTCCAAATTAATATATGTTTGCATCTAAGTATATTATATTTACAAATATTTTATGTCCCAAACATAATATGTTCTAACATATTAACATATATGTGCCAAACATGTTATGCTAGTTTATGAACATTATATGCTTGCACTTAAAAATATTGTTTAAAAAATTTGAGTTCCAAACATATAATTTTACACTACCCAAACATATGAAAACAGTCTTTTGCATCCGTGGTATGTC
>PGFW01069315.1:8400-19169 GCA_003123925.1 Haematobia irritans | reverse complement strand
TCAAATTAGTGAAACGTGGTGTTAGTATATGGTCGCTTAAAAACAACCATACCAAAATGCGTTTTGCCACTAAGCCAAAAATAATCTACCAAAATTTTTTTATTTGTTATACGAAAATTTTTTGTTCAAAATTTTATTTCTATAGAAATTTTGTTCAAAATTTTATTTTCTATGAGAAAAATTTCGTTTAACATTTTATTCGGTTCATCATAAAAATTTTCCATTCATTGCTCAAAATTTTATTTCTATAGAAAATTTGTTCAAAATTTTATTTCTTATAGAAAATTTTGCTTCAAATTTTTATTCGACGTTCATAAATCATTGTTGCCACTTTCGAGCAAAAAATAATTCTACCAAAGATTTTATTTTCTAATAGAATATTTTGTCAAAAGTTTTATTTCTATAGAAAATTTGTTAAAATTTTAGTTCACTGCTAGAATGTTTGCAACATTTTCTTTCCATAGAAATTTTTTGTCAAAATTTTTATTTCTTTAGAAAATTTTTGTTTAAAATTTTTATTTCATGTAGAAAATTTTGTCAAAATTTTTATGTCTACTTTGTCAAACTGAATTAGTATACGTATTGGATCATCTTTTTTTTGATTTAATATATACCACGTATGGACTTACATACAATTTAGAAGATGGTTTTAGGAGTTTTAAGATACCTTGCCATCGGCAAGCGTATACCGCAGCTTAAGTAATTCGATTGTGGATGGCAGTGTTTTTAGAAGAAGTTCTACGCAATCCATGATGGATGGCGTAAAAAATAAGCTTTCGGCCTGGTCGAACTTACGGCCGTATATTACTTGTTCTTTCTCTGCTTTTCTGATCAAACTAATTCTGGGAGGCGCTAATCTCATATACAGTCCTTTCAGTCTTATCAACCGGAATCTGTTCAATTATGGCTTGGAAAGAATTTTCCGGCAAAAGCAAGATTGTGCTCTTTCCCTCACATAATTTCACTTCTACGAAATTTTTAGTCTTGCCACCTTTTTGTGTACTTAATTACAAGAATAATGTTGAAGAAATTATTCAATTTTTCTTTAAATTTTTACCTTTCGCCTGGACGGAGAATCGAACGAGGACCATACAGTTTGGTTGAGCCGACACACTATCCACTGCGAGGCTACGTAGCCTGTTATAGTCACCCTGCTAGACAATTATCGTTAATAAGTTACATTTATATAAGCATATTTTTGCGGGCCGCCTACGAGCCCATACCAAACATAACAGTATTTTAACAGAAACATACATTTGTTTGGCCACGTGGAGCAGTGGTTAGCATGTGTGCCTAGCATGCAAAGGGTTCGTTGGGTTCAATCCCTGGCCTCGACCGAAACACCATTTTTTTTTTTAACATCTTACCACATTCGTTAACTTAATTTAAGGCCGCGTAATTAAGTTGGCGTTCATCACTCTAAAAATGGAAATTCATTTTAAAGAAAATAAACCTTTTCAAATTGTTTTAGCTGCGAAACTCGAAACTTAATGTCCGCTTTTCTATTTGAAGGTGTCCAGTTCAAACTCCTCCTTGGTTCTATTTCTTCTTTGGTTCCGAATGGGTCTATTCTCTTTACTCCATTATACTCATTTCTTAATATTCAAGTAAATAATATTAGACTTAAGCATTATTACATTTTGCGCCTTATCATAAACAGTTTTCGCAAACAACATACAAGCGGTTTCACAGAAATTGCTCCCTTTTGGTTCTCTCGCTGTGTTTATGTTGATATCTTTCGTCAACCTCCCGCGTATCCATCTCTATTTCTTTCTCTATACTCCTCTCTTTCTCTCTCTCTCTTCTCTCTCTCTGTCGCCTCTCTGAATAAAATATCACAACATATATATGTCTATCGCAAATTTGCTAAATTTATTATATGTTTACATTCCACATATTATTTATATGAAACATTCATGCCCCAACATAATATATTCTAAAATATTAACATATGTGTCCCAAAACATTTTAGTTTAGTTTTAGGAACATTAATGTTTTTGCCTTAAATATATTGTGTTAAAAATTGTGCCCGAAACACATTTTGTTTATATCGCGAACATATGAAAACATATTTTTTCTAACATTGTGTAGAATTAGGAAATTGAATAGATCATCAAATCATGAAAATCCGCGATCAAATGCAGAATTGGGGTTTATGAGAACAATATAGTTGGTGAACTTGGAGGAGTTGTTTAGAACCTGAAACCAGGAACAGGCATGTTGCAAATGCTCTTTGCCAAGACAAAATGCCAAACTTAAGCAACATAAATAAAGATGGTGTGGGTGTAAATTACCTAACCAAACAAACAATTTTCCAGTTAGGAAAATTTCCCGAAAGAGGTCAACCTTCCGATTATAACAAGAACTTATTTGATCCTTAGAATTATAAAATTGAATCTATACACTCCTAAAAAATCGCTTCAGCATAATTATATTTGCCAGGATTGGTCGCAAACGAAATATTGTTTGTTTTAGGTTCAAAACATATTATTGTTTCACCTTAAGGCATACACAGAGTAGTAAAAAATGAATCACATTTTGCTTTGTTGTGGAATATGTTTTTTAGGCGCCATTTGGTTTACTTCCATTATTTTTTACTTTGCAGCATTACTCTCCTAGGTCTCTTCTTTCTAAAAACATACATGTTTATAGGCTATTTCCAAATTAATAATATGTTTTACATTCTAAGCCTATTATATTTTACAAAACATTTTTTTATGTCCCAAACATAATATGATTTCTAACATTATTAACATATATTGTCCCAAAACATGTTATGCCTAGTTTATGAACATTATTATTGTGTAAAATATTGCTGTTAAAAAATGTGGCAGTTCCAAACTTATAAATTTTTTACACCCAAAATATATGAAAAACAGTCTTTTTCGTCCGTGTAGTCAATATAAAGATGCGGCGGAATATATTCCGAATTGGGAAGTAGGAGAGTTGTAAAAGACCAGGACCCCGGAGATATCGATTCGAAACAAATGCTTTCCAGCCACCAACATAACGTCCGCTTGGAGAAAACCATCCAAACAATACTACCTCAAGGAGGGCACCCTCTGTAAGAAGCCAAAAGCTATTAGGATTTGACCTTCAAATTGTATGCACAATCAGTCAATCACCACATCGGGCGTGATCAATGACGAAGGAATCAGGACTTAGGTATCGTCCAGGCAAATTTTACCCAGTTTTTGGACCATCTTTCCCAGTATTGGGAATTACTTGATACCGAAATTAGAATTTTTGAATTCTAGAGATCATATATGCAAGTCGCGAACATATGCATAATTTTGTGAGTTCATAATGGAATATAAGCAGCGAGAAAAATGGATCAGATATACATTCCAGAGAAATGTGTTGCGTTGAAATTCGATCACGAAATAAAAATGCATAGTTGCGACGTATCATGCTAGTTGTGTGGACTATGTTGAGAGTTATTCCGTCATCTGATGGCGTTGACATAACCATAAAATATCAATGTTCCCAATTGGAAACGATCAAACTATTGGCTTGTTATAAACTGTTTTTATTTTTTAAAATAATGTTTGTTAAAAATATAGGCTGTTGTCTTAACTGATTATGCTCTTCCAGAAGTGTCAGCAAAACCAATAGAAAGTCTGACAATCATTTGTTTTGCTGCTAACAAAAGATAATTGAGTATAACAGATTAAGCATTGTGCTCTTATAAAGACGAAATAACAATTTGTCAAGGATGTTAGGAGGCTATGAGAAAAAAATTGTTTTAATTTGTCAATTTTTTTCCAAAGCAGCTCTTGCCAAGGAATAAATTTAAAACGACAATATTCACATAAAACCATAATTGGAATATTCGCCTTTAAAATACACATCGTTTTATTTTTAATTTACAATCGTTTTGGTATTGCTTTTGTGGGTTTTTTATCGCAAAAAAATTTATGGAAAAAACACAAATGTATGATATTTTCCGACGCCAAACGGCAGGTACATCTTGAGAGACACGTTTCGACGCAAACTTTATGAATATTTTGTTGGCACCAGAAAGTCCTCTGGTGCTTCAGTCATTTGCTTATGACAAAGACTGCATCTTCTCTCAATTATCTTTGTGCTAACAGATGTTGAATACTTATAAATTTTTTTGAGTTCGGCAACAACTTCATACTTCCCAAAAGTGACGTGAATAAAAATATTGTTGAAAATTGTAAGTAAAATTTAAATGTTAATAATCTAATAATTTTACACATCGGCTATTGCCTTATTGCCTAGAGCTACCAAATTGGTATTCTTACAAAAAATTGAATCTGAATTATGTATTATTGTGATTAATGGATTGATCAGTTACAAGCATTATTTGTGTTTTAAGACCAATATTTCTGATATGCATATTATAAGCGGAAACCAATGTAATTCTGTTTTAAAGTACTTTGGTATTTTAAAAGCGCAGGTCCGCCTAATTTGAAATATGGTAGCGATAGCAAAATATTGGTTGCTTCTAATAATTCAACAGACCGTTACAGAAAACTATTGGTTGCCCTAACTAACAAAATTAAAATATATTGATTGCTACACAAATAATGTCAGTTTTTGATTCAGATATGGATGGAACCAAATAATTCGGTTAGGCCAATTGCGACAACATATAAAGACAATCTATATTGACGATTCAGCATGGTCTATGAAGGCAACCTAAAAGTATTTTGAGGCATGGGGAAGAACAATTATTCGAGATTCTCTTTCAAAAACTGTAGAAATTCTGTGATGAGGCCGATATTAGAAGTTATATAGGTTCTTTATCAGACAGTTTAAATTTGGTGTGGCCAATTTTGATTCAAGACCGATTTTTTAAATAAGTTTGTGAGCTCGAAATTGGCTCGCTTTAATTGGTGTGCATAGGCTTGGGTTAATAACTTTTAGTGTATTCGTCAATCCTTTCTTTCTTTGCTTTTCTCACCGATTTTCTCAAAAATTTTCAAGGATTTTATGCTGGATGGAAATAGCTGATGGAAACCATCCCCCAATTCATAACATTTTTGTAACTGGTCTACTTACAATATAAAATCTTCATAAAACCTTCAATAAAGTTGCATCGACCTTAACACCCCACATACTGAAATCGACGAAATGTCTTTCGGCTAACTTATATCCCTGTGCCATGGCCCTGGAGCCTCAATTTGTGGTAGGGGAGAACGTGACAATACCTTCTGCATTGTCTCTGTAATAAGTGATCTCCTTAACGATCTCATGACTTGAAGCAAAGAAGCTTGAGTGGCACTAACGTCAGCATCCATCGGTGCGATAGCACCGTCGTCGTTTACTCCTCCATTGTCTTCAGTGTTATTTTCCCTTTTGTGTATCCTGTATCCGGACTAGCTGACGGTACTTGGGACGGACGTGCCAACTTTGCCTATAGTCTCAGTTCTATTTTGATGATCAGTTTTTTTTTTTCCTACTCAGGTGGTTGTATTTACAACCGTCGAACTGAACGGACGTGTTTTCTTAATAGCGGAGTAATTTCATCGTACATAAGTACTTATTACGAATTTCACGTGTGGTGGAAATAATAAACCACCATGCAGCGAAATTCAAAGTCATCCACTGGGTTGCTAACTTCAGGGCCCAGTGGACGGGTAACGACTTGAAGTTATAAATTTGGGCAGCGACCAAGAGTCAGGCCCAATTAGTCGACCTGTAGATGGGTCGACTGGCGGTGACACTTTGGCAAGTCGCAACCTTTTTCTAGGTGACGACATCAAGAAGGAGGCAATCCCCTCTCGAAGGAGATTCAAGGAACGAAGAAATGCTTTGTTTATCCTAAAGAAATTAGGATCAGTCGACCCAAGCACGTTGTCGGCTAAGCAAAGCGATTCCTTAAAATGGGCTCAAGGAATTCTTGAAGCTGGAAAAAGGGAACGATCACCGGATGAGCTACCATCCTCTAAACGGGATCAAAGATCGTTTGCCTCAGTTGCAAAAGACAGCCTTGTGATGGCTATTATTAATAAAGGAGCATTGGACGGTATGATTCCAAGGCAAAAATGGGGGGAAATTGAGAACGCGATGTCTGGTGTCTACTCAGAGGTGCGAAAAAAGTTTCCCGGACCAAGTCCTCGACGGCAAGATGCTGGATGGTATCAAGGACGATATAAGTTAATAGCTTTTGCAGACCAGAGGTCTATGGATTGCTTTAAAGCTGCATTGATGCTAATTGGTGAAGTTTGGGAAGGAGCCGCTTTGGAGTTAGTCGATAAAAAAGACATACCGGCTAAACCTAGAGCACATGCATGGATACCGGCAAACCCTCCTGATCCTGAGTCAATACTAAGAGAGACTAAAAGAATGTAACCCAGATTCTTCCAACCGCCGATTGAAGGTTGGTGCTTTGGATGAGGTGGATGGACCAAGACGACATGCGGTGTTTATATTAAACATAGAGTCGCTGCCACATCTAGCCCAGACCCAAGGACGCGTAAGTTATGGCTTTCATGATATCCATATTGAAGGTATACAAAAGCGATCAGCCAAAGGATACCGAAACGGACAAGCCTCCGGTAGAGTCAGCAGTGAAAAAATCTCCTAGCGAAGCCGAAGGAGACATAAAACCTGCAGACTATGGCGAAAATCATATGCGGGAAGTTTCTACAGGCTCAAGCCTCACCAAAGCTGAACCGCGGATTGTTGCGAGAGTCACCGAGATCTGTGAAGAGGAAGCCCTTGATGACTCAATTGAAGCGGCTGATGTGACGGTGGTTGAAAATTTGGATGGTTCTACGGTTCCTCCAGATAAATCTTCACCATTGTAAGGCCGCTTGTGCTGCCTTAAAAGTTCTCCTGATGAAAGGAGACATAGATATAGTTCTTATTCAATAACCATACATATATAAGAACAAGATCTGTGAATTAAGCACTCCGGGTTTCAAACTTTTGCATAATACCGGTACCGATATAAATCGAGCATGTATAATTGCTAAAAACGAACTAAACTTGTTTCTGCTTCGCTTCATTTGAGCAATGCAGAACACTGTCGTAGACCAGTCTAGAAATATTCCACATGCTAAATATTGGGTATCTTCGGTCTACATGGGACATGATAGGGATATGCCACCCTGTGCCGTTAAGACCGTTAGTTGAGGCAGTCACTAAAAACAAAGGACAAAACTCATTTATGGGATGCGATGCAAATGCACATCATAGTATTTGGCGGAAGTAGTGATACTAATGCAAGGGGAGAGTCGCTAATAGAGTTTATTTTGCGTACTAACCTGGTAGTTTGCAATAAAGGAGATGCACCAACCTTCGTCACCAGGAACAGACAAGAGGTTTTGGACGTAACGTTGACCTCTCCGGAACTGAATGATAAGATATCTGAGTGGCAAGTTTTGAGGGAACATAGCTTCTCAGATCATCGCTACATCAGTTTCAGATTGGCTGTTCGTACTTCAAAGACCATATTTCCGCCAAATGTTAGGAAAGCTGATTGGAATAGGTATAGGGAATCGTTCAATTTGATGATACCGGAAATGCCGGAGACAAAATATGAGCACTGTGCAAGATATCGAACACGCAGTGGAGCGGATTACTAAGGCCTTCAACATTTCACTGAAAGCTGCCATGCCTAGAGGAAAGCAAGTGGAAAAAATCTGCCGCCATGGTGGACTACGGAGTTAAGTAATATGAGGAAATCCTGCAGGAAGCTCTTTTTAACAAAGCAAAGTCCACAAGAGCTCCGCGAGGATTGGGACAGCTTACAAGATGAATCTGAGAGAATATAAACGGGAACTGAGAAGGTCTCAACAAAACTCTTGGGATGATTACTGTAGCAGTATTGAGAATACGTCAGAGGCTTCCAGACTACGGAAGGTACTAGCATCCACTAACACCGCTCCAGGTTTCATTAAAACATCGGAGGGAAATTGGACAACGTCCAGTGAGGAGACTGTGGAGGTGCTTTGGACACACACTTCCCTGGAAATCAGACGGTTGAAACCATGTTCCGGCGGTGTAACAGAGGCTCAGCGATTTCATTTTCCTATCGAGAAATTGTGTCGGAATCTAGAATAAAATGGGCTTTAAATAGCTTTGGACCATTCAAATCCCCCGGACCTGATGGAATTACTCCGGCGGAGTTACAGGCAGTGGCTGAAAGAATTATCCCCTGGTTGACGGTGATATATAAACAATGTGTAAACTTAGCATATATTCCAGAAAAGTGGAGGGAAACAAAAGTCGTCTTCATACCTAAAGCAGGAAAAGCCTCTCACTCGAGTGCGAAGGATTTCCGACCAATCAGCTTATCCTCATTCCTACTTAAGACCCTGGAGAGGATGATAGACATGTATCTTAGAACTAGCGTGGATTCAGGTTTGCTCTCGAAACGACAGCATGCATACTCGAAGGGCAGGTCTACTGAGACCGCATTGCATGAACTGGTCAGCTTTATTGAAAGCTCACTATCTGTCAAAGAATACACAATCGTGGCGTTTCTAGACATCGAAGGGTGCGTTCAATAATGTCCATCCGAGGCTCGATATTAAATGGACTGACAACTCTGAATGTTTGATCCAGGTAATACTTAGGCTTGTTAGACGAACTTCTAATGAAGAAGACGTATTTCGGCCCACATCTAGGGCAAGCAAACATACAAAGGTATGTGAACAGAGGCACTCCCAAGGAGGAGTTGCTATCACCGTCTTCTTTGGAATGTTGCTATAAACAACCTTCTGGTTGTCTCTAGAAAAAGAAAGGCGATAAAAAGTGGTGGCATACGCAGATGATGTGGCGCTAGCAGTCAGGAAATTCCCAGTCCACAATCAGAGATATATTATACAGAGAGACTCTCCGGATGACTGAGAAATGGGCGCGAAAGATAATGGGTCTTGGTGTTAAATCCAGCAAGACAGAACTGTATAAGGTCATGTACTGCAAAGATCGCAAAACTCCCACGGTTAGGCCCATTTCCTTAGGGGGTACTGAAATTCCCTTTGGTGAGTGTGCAAAATACCTTGGCGTTATTTTGGACAGGAAGCTGAATTTTAGGCTTAATATTGAAGAGAGGGCGAGAAAAGCCACGGTAGCTTTGTACTCGTGCAAAAAGGCAATAGGGAAAAAGTGGGGACTAAGACCAAAAATTGTGCATTGGCTATACACGGCAGTGGTTAGACCTATAATGCTATATGGTGTTGTAGTCTGGTGGCCGGCACTTCAGAAACCGACTTGTTTAGATAAAGTTCAGCGTATGGCGAGCTTATGTATCTCAGGCGCATTTTAGTAAGACAGAACAGACTCCCTTAATGTCATGCTACATCTATTGCTTTAGACATTTTGGCCAAAACAGTCAGCTGCAACAAACGGCTGTGCGGTTGCGCGAGCTATCGTTTATGGTCGGAAAAAATGTACTGCGTCATAGTTCGGTCCTCCAAAGTAATGCCAGATGTGCCCTAACGTAGTTGGATTACACCCTGGCAAAACCACTTTTCGACAAAAAGTTTGAAACTCTAATTCCAACAGTGAGGCGATGGTGTACACAGACCCCGGGGAATAAAAGATATATTAGATTTCTATACTGATGGCTCCAATTAAATGGACAAGTGGGGGTTCGGAGTATATTTCTAAAGATGCTGGAAATTCGAATAGCGAAAAAAGGATTACCTAATCACTGCTTGTGTGTTTTTCAGGCTGAAATATTGGCAATAAAGAGAGGTGGTGAATTGGCTGAGAAGTATGTTTCCAACAAATATTGGCATTAATATATTACTCAGACAGTCAACCTGCAATAAAATCCGTTGGACTCTGTGTTCCTTCAACTCGAAAACGGCCATAGACTGCCGCAAATCTCTCAACGAGATGGCTGAGCAGTTACAATATTCACCTAATATGGCGTGCCTGGCCATTTAGGAACATACCGGGGAACTGTGAAGCAGATGTTGTAGCAAGGCTAGGAACTACCTTACATATTCCAGGGGAACTAGAATCTGTTGGTATGCTCTGGCCCCGACCTGCACAAGCTCTTACTTGCGTGAGAAGGCTGTTATGATGGCCAATATTCGATGCGGAAATTGCAAGGGTTGTACCACGACACCCAAGCATAATTTATGGCCCATTTAAACCGCCACACTAGATATGGCTATGTGTTTTCTCAAGGCTCGTCAGCGATAGCACTCCTCAATCTTCTTGCGTATTTAAACGGCGTCGCTGCCCTGATAGGGCGAATTTGCAAAAACTATAGTGTAGCGAAGGTATAATGCACCTATTGGTTATAAGCTGTCATGACGTGAGAAAAGGAATCCAATTAAACCACCTCCTTGTGTGCAGTGTCCCTGCTTTTTTGTGTAAGGGCGTAGCGAATGTTTTAGGAGTCATCATAAGCTTGATCAAGGTTACTTGCGCTGACCTTTGGAAAAACGTTAAGGCTTAAGCAGTTTCGTTAATGTTCTTGGGAGCAATCTGCGTGGTTCCACAAAAAAAGTACACATAATAGAGAAGGTTCCAGTTGGCTTAAGACTAGAAGTCGCCGCATAATGTAATAGGTACTTTTAGTTTAAATGTTGGTATCACAATGGACTGAATAGTCTAAGTGGAGCCATTGAAATTTTAATCGGGCTGCCACTTTAACCTACCTAACCTAACGCTACTCAGGTGGTGGGATACTCCTATATTATTTTTCCGTATTATTGTGAAAGTGGTTTCTTAAATTTCTACCCGCCAACCGAGTCAATACGCCAGCGGATACTCGTATCTCTGAACCACTAATGATATCTGTCATTGTCATAGTAGTAGCCTATTATTTCAGGTTC
>PGFW01069281.1:24943-36824 GCA_003123925.1 Haematobia irritans | reverse complement strand
GAGAGCATTAATTGACAATTCTTCTAACGAAATTAATTTCCCCACGCCGACACAATTTTTCTAAATTTTCTACAGAAATAAAATTTGACAAATTGTCTCTTATAGAAATAAAATTTTGGACAAATTTTTCTTAACCGAAACTAAAGTTTTGACCAACAATTTTCTAAATTTTCTATGGAAATAAAAATTTGACAAAATTTTCCTATAGAAATAAAATTTTGACCAAATCTTCTTTGACGAAATTGAAATTTGACACCAATTTTCTAAATTTCCTTAGACAATAAAAATTATGGACAAAATTTCGGAATAGAAGTAAGAATTTGACAAATTTTCTAACGAAAATTAAATTTCTGACACAATTTCTAAATTTTCTATGGACATAAAATATTTGACAAAATTTTTCCTATAGAAAATAAATTTGACAAATTTTTCCTAGAAATTAAATTTTGGCAAAATTTTTAATAGAAATTACCAATTTTGATCAAAATTTCTATAAGAATTACAACTTGACACATATTTCTGTATAGAATAAATTGTTGTTGTTCTTTGATTTTTCAGCTGAAAACCATGCATTGAGCTAACTACAAGTGCTAGCTTAACAAGAGAGGAAAGAATGATTTCGTCAAATTATTTGGCAAAGGCCCCATATAGACTCTGAGATGGTTGATGGACGCACGTTTCGGAATTAACAACATTCATACTGATCAACTATCACAATTATCAGAATAAATTCTCAGACAGTTCATTAAACCGCCAATCAATGAACCACACATGAACCTTTCCGAAAAAAGGTTTTACATGCATAACCGACTCTATGGCCGAAATAAATTCGTACCAAACTATCTTTTTCCTTGTCACTGTTCAAGATCATCGATTGAGTGCCAGTGGCGCCTGGCTTAGGTTCTACTTTGAGCGTGGCTTCCTCTTTCTTCTGTCAGTTTTGTTTTATGTTGGTTTTGTTCTTTAATCATTAGTTGTTGTTTTTGATTTCAGCTCTTTAAAAACCATGCAAAGACTAAACTCAAGTGTGGCTATAACCAACAGAGGAAAAAGAATGTTTGTTTCAAAGCCCTATAGAAATTAAATTTTTACCAACAGAAAATTTTCTATTAGAACATACAATTTGACAAATCATTTGGAATAGAAGTTAAAATTTCTGCAAACTTTCTGTATAGAAATAATATTTACAAAAATTTTCGTATCGGCAGATTTTGGAATTTTCCATAGAATAAAACTTTTTGAAAAATTTCTATAAAAATAAAGTTGACAAACTTTTGTATAGAACTACAAGTTGCAAAAAATTTCTATAGAAATAAAATTATGCAAATATTTTGAACAGAATAAAATTTCTAATAAAATTAAATTTGACAAAATTCTATAAAATCTATTTCTATTGAATTATGGCGAAATTTTATATAGAAAATACAATTTATTGAAAATTTTTCTTAAAGCAACTAAAACTTTTTGACAAAATATTATATTTAGAAATAAATTTTTCTATAGACAATACTTTTTTTTTACAAATTTCCTAATAGAAGCATAAATTTATACAAATTTTCTTTACGAGAAAACAATTGTTTTACAAAATCTTTCTATTTAGAAAAATTTTGCAAAAAAAATCTATAGAAATTTTGCAACGAAAAGTTCTATCAAACTAAATTTTTTTTGAAAATATATTGCATAAAAATAACAATTTGACAATTTTCTATAGAAAAAAATTTCAAAATTTTCATATTAAATAAAATTATGCAAATATTTGTACAGAATTAAAAATTTCAATGGACATTAAATTCTGACAAATTTCTATAGACAATACAATTTTGTAAAAAAATTCTTATCGCCAATAAATTATTGCAAAATTTTATTAGAAATACAATTTTGAAAGAATTATTCTACAAGAATAAACTTTTGACAACTATTATTTAGAAATAAAATTTTGCAAAAAAATCTATAAAATAAAATACTGACAAAAATTTCTATAGAAATAAAATTTTTACAAATTATCTATAAAAGTAATATTTTTACAAATTTTCTATTAGAAACTTTTGCAAAAAATGCATATAGAAATATTTTTGCAATAAGTCTCTATTAACAGAATAAAATTTTGATATATTTCCTATAAAATAACATTTGACAAATTCTCGCTTAGGAAAAAATTGACAAAATTTTCGCCTAATAAAATAAAATTATGCAAATATATTCTTGCACAGAAATAAAATTTGTCTATAAATTACAAATTTTGACAAGACTTCTATAGACATCAATTTGTAAAAAATTCGTATCGCAATAAAAATCTACCCACTCGGACTTAGGAAATTTTTTATGAAATTACAATTTTGAAAAATTTTCTAAAGAAATAAACTTTGACAAAATATTATTTAAAATAAAATTATTGCAAAAAATCTATAAAATAAATAGTGACAAAAATTTGTGTATGAAATAAAATTTTACAAATTTGCTATAGAATAAACATTTTGCACAAAATTCTATAAAATAAAATTTTGAAAATATTCTTCTCTTACCATTATAAAATTTGACACACAATCTTTTCCTGTAGAAATAAAAATTTCGACATATTTTCAAGTAAAAATAAAATTATGATAATATTTTCTATAAAATGAGAATTTTGATTAAACTCTATATAGCGAAAAAACAAACATTTGCATAATTTCTCATATAGAAGAAAATTTTTGCAAAAATTTTCTATAGAAATAAAATGTTGAGAAAAATTTTACAAAAATTTTCTATAGAATAAAATTTAGAGAAAAATTTGCTACAAAATTTTCTTACGAAATAAATTTTTATAATCAATGTTCTGCTAGAAATAAAATTTTGCACAAAAAAACTTCTATAGAAATGGAATATTGAAAAAACAAAATTTCAATAAATAATTAAAATAGATAAAATTAAAAAAAAAAAAATTAAACAAACCAAAATTTTCTATAGAATAAATTTTGTCAAAACAATTTTTCTATAGAAATAAATGTTGTAAAAATTTTCGTATAGAAATAAAATTCTTGTAAAAATTTTCATATTAGAAATAAAATTGTGTAAAAATTTTCTGATAGAAATAAATCTTTGTAAAATTTTCTATTGAAAGTATTAGAATACTTTTCGTATTGCAATCTATAGACTTTAGGGCCGGAGACATTAGGAAGAGTTAGCACTAGAAAAAAGACTTTATTTCACTTTTTACATGGGAACAATGACCGACCAAAAATTTTTGTTTCGCGATTCAATCCTGGATTTTTGCAGTTGGGGATTTTGGAAAATTGTGGCTATAACCGAAATGCGTATGTGCGACCATCTCAGGATGGCGCATACATCCAACAGGGCACTCAGACATTGCCTTCACCGCATCAACCACATAATAGTGTAAACTGGGTGGTCTCGCTTCATTGCTACCGCAACAATGGTTACCAGGTCGAAGACTCTTACCCCATTGACTTTTGTGTGGCCTGGGCCATTTGGGAGAGTAGCACGATGATGTTATCATTGAAGACGGAGTTTCGCCAGGAATGGATCAATACGCAGGGCCACACTTTCGCAGCAGCGTCGATAGCTTGTTCGGCCATTGAAAGGCCATGATTCGCTACTAAGTTACCATAAACAAAACTCTAAACTGCTTTCTAAAATTTTATGTTTATTCGAGCATCTCTGAGTTTTTGAAACAATCATAAATTTTAAAACAGATTTAACATTACTTTGTTGTATTACTTATCAGGCTACGTGTAATATCTGCATACCCTTACTAAGGGGCGGTTTCAAAGAACCGTGCTATATTTCATATATTGAGTGTGGGGTGTTTTGGTTGGTGGGGATCTCTAAGGAATGATATTCGTTTCGCAAAATATGTCTTCGATGTTACCGCTACCTACCTCGTTGAAATGGAAATACACCCAGGATCGCGTACAGACTAATTCCGTGTGTGTATGAACCAGTCAGTTCTTGGTCTAAACGTATGGAGGACCGGTCACCTCTTAAATGGTGGGTGTGTCATGTCAAATTTCGTTAAGACATCGCCATAGGACAGCATCTCGTGACCAGTCTGCGGGGGGGACAAAACTCATTAAAACCTGGACCTTGAGCAATCAAATCAGCAACAGATAAGAAACCAATTTTTTTGAAAATGTCTGAACGATACCGATGATTCTGATTGTGGGTATTTCAGTAAAACTTTCCAATAAAATTTATTAAGAAGAGAGGATTGAAATCAAAAAATTGTATCGGAATCATTTAAAAATTGCGAACAAACGAGCTCCGGTTCCACCAGTGTGATAGGCTCATCAGTCGCAACTTTGCACCAAATTTCCCCTTACCGGCGGTGTTTCTCCACTTTATTGGTATTTTGTCTGTCCAAATGACAGTGCTTCAATCCAAAGTTTATTGTTAATTCAGCAATAATTGTGAGGCATACGGCGACACTACAAGCTATGGAAGTGTTCGTGGTATTTTGCAATTAATTGCGAGAATGCTGCACCTTTTTATTCAATCGAAATCGCGCGTAAAATGCCCATCCAAAACACTCGCTTATGAATTCCTTAAGATTTCTTCTCTCTAATAACGAATATTGCCGAACTGTTACAACACAATTTATTGTTCATAACTATTTTTTTAATATTTAGAAAATTGTAATTTTGTAAAATTTAAGTTTCTATACTATGAGAATTGCAGAAATTAAGAAAAATGTTATATTTTTTCTTCAAATATAAATGAACATCATCCTCACCTGGTATTTTTCTACAAAGGGTGCTCTGATTAGAGTACCTGAGAGAAGACGAACAGAAAAGAGGTCTGTGTTGTTTTAATGTGGTTATCATTCTTGTTAATATCCATTGAACATCAATCACATATACCAGTTAGGTAGCCATCTTAAGTTTTCTCTCCTCTCTCATACAAAAAACCTCACACATGTTCTCACAGCTTTGTGTACGTGTTAGTCATATGTACAAGTGTTAGTTGAGAGATAAACACGAAAAGACAAACACAAAAACGTATACAATATTATAGTAGCAACAACAACAACACATGGAGTACATCGGGATAAACCAGTATGCAAATACCAACGATAGACAACAACTGCAATAAATACGTTAACCATAGTTATGTAAACATTTCAACTTTGTCGTTGTTGTGTTATTGCTATAGGTGTAGTGTTGTTGTTGTTTTTATTCTTCTGATGTTATTTTGATGTTGCCCACTCTAGAGCCTTTAGGTCTATTTTATGCCGTGTGGTTTTTTTTTCTTGGAGAAGGGGGGGTTAATAATTTATGTTTGTTTGTTAATCTCAGCAAACAGCACCATACACGCACACACACTAGGTATGCTTAAATACCACAGAAAAATATGTAAACATTTTAGGGAAACGGAAACAAACCGGTGGCTAGTTAGGATTATTAATAATTTTGTGGCCGAATTAATGAACTTAATATGATCATCCTCCCATATATGTATTGATGCCGCCCTGTAAAAATAATTATATAGTACAATGTTTAATTTTTGGTCGTGAACTAGAAAGTATCATACTGCGTACGTGGAGTTGGAAATATTAAGGTGGTCTAACTGAAAGCATATAAAAAAAAAAAAACAAGTAAGGAAAGTCTAAATGTCGGGCCGGGCCGACTATATTATGCGCTGCACCACTTTCGTAAATCTAATTTTTCGATTACCATATCACATCCGTCAAATGTGTTGGGCTATATACAAAGGTTTGTCCAATACATACATTTAATTATCATCCGATCGGACAGAATTTGATAGACTTCTACAAATCTGATAGACTCAAAATTTAAGAGGCTCGAATGCACTAGGGTGCGAACCAGAAATTCTAAAGAACTTCGCCAAATTTATTTTTGATGTATAGCTCGATATATATTTACTTAGAAGTATTAGTAAAATTAGACTCAGTTTTTACAACCTTTCGACTAAGCAGTGCGTATTTACAGGAACAGTCGGTATTGACGCATTTTTGTCGAATCAGAAGTAAACATATATATATAATCCCTGCTGCAACAATTTCAAACTAATATCGTAGTCAAAATTGAGCCTCTGTGGTCATATTGCAGTGTAAATCGGTGCGGAAAGCTATTAATATGGAGCTATACTAAATCTGAACGATTTCAACCCAATTAGCACGCCAGTAGCAAACAATGCTTAATATACCCCTGTGCAAATTTCAACTAAATCGCCAGTAAAAAATGGCCCTGTGGTTCATTATGAGTCTGAAATAGGGCGAAAGCATATATATGGCGAGCTCTATCCTAATCTGAACGATCTTGATAAAATTTGAAAAAAATTTGGTACACTTGACTACATATTAATTGTACTCCTAGTGGAAAATTTTCAACTAAACTTGAGAGGTAAAACTCTGGCTTATGGGACATTTTAGTCGACATACCTCGGGCGAAAGTTATATGGGAGCTATTAATCTAAATCTGACCGATTTCTTCAAAAATCAATAGGGTTCTAGTCTGAGCCACAAACGGATACTTGCTGCCAAATTTGAATCGCATTGACTATAACTTGCAACCTAGATTTGATAACCAAAAATGTGTTCACAGGCAGACGGTTGGATAGACCCAACAGGTTAGCATCGACTACAGGGGCGACCCTGGCAGCAGTTCTTTGCAAACGACACCCATAGTGCCTATCTTCGTCTCCATTCTGATGTCTGAAACATATTCGTACATATATATAATAATCCTGTTCATCAGTTTGGGGCAGGTATAAACAAAGTGGTATATGTTAATTTGACCAGTGAAAACCTCTAATTCGCACATTCCTTGGGAGCGCCACCGTGGTGCAATGGTTAGCATTGCCGATTGGCCCATACTAGAGGTGTCACGTGACTACCGAAATTGTCGTAAATTACGAAAATTTTTTCCGTGAATTCCGTGCGGAGCGCTGCCAGCTCACGAAAATTCAATATCTTCGTGAGTGTGAGTGAGTAACGAAGTTACATCACGAAAATATTCCTGCCTCGACAACAATAAACGTTAGAGTTATTTTCCAATTTACAATTGTCAGTGACAGCCTGAGGGTGTAAGAGTTTAATCACACGACTCTCGATTCTTTAATACATGCTCATGTTTTCAGACCACTTCGTAAGGTAACGCATTATCATATGAAATATTTCGTAGTCACGCTCAACGCACGAAATCACGAATAATTTTCGTAAGTTACGACAATTTCGTGTGCACGTGCCACACTCTAGTATGCAAGGGGCATTGCTAATCATTGCACACGGTGGCTCCAACGGATCGGAATTAGAGTTTCCAATGGTCAAATAAACAGTTCTATCACCACTGTGCTTATACCCTGCCCCAAACTCGTGGAACAGGATATTTATAACGTTCAGTACATATGTTTTCAACATACAAGAGGACGAGATAGGCCATCGGTGTCTTTGGCAAACAGCTCAGCGGGTTCGCCCCTGAGTCGCATGTCTAACCTGTTCTGTCTATCCAACGGTCTTGCCTGTGAACACATTTTTTGTTATCAAAGTCTAGGTTGCAAGTTCCTACGTCCATCGATTTCAAATTTGGCACCAAGTATGTGTTTTTGGCTCAGCTAGAACCCTCTATGGATTTTCGAAAGAAATCGCGTTCAGATTTACGATATAGCTCCCATTATATCTTTCGCCGGATATTGGACTAAAATGGTCCCATAGCCAGAGTTTTACCCCAATTTAGTTGAACATTTGTGCACTAGGCGTCAATTAATAGTTGTAGCTCAAGTGTACACAAATTTGTTTCATTTTTTATCAATCGCGTTCAGGTTTAGACTAGACGCTCCATACTATAGCTTTCGGCCCCTATTTACACTCATATGACCACAGAGGCCAATTTTTTACTGCGATTTAGTTGAAATTTTGCACAGGGAGATATTATTAACGCATTGTTGCTAGCGTCCGCTAACATTTGGTTGGAAATCCCCGGTTCAGATTTAGGCTATCAGCTCCCATTATATAGCTTTCGCCCTATTTACACTCATATGACCACAGAAGGGCAAATTTTTAACTACGATTTTAGCTTGAAGATTCTTCGCACAGGGATTTATATTATATATGTTTTTGCTGATTTCGACCAAAACTTTAGGTCAAGATGACCAAACATTTTACTTGTAAAATCGCAATGCTTAGCTCGAAAGGTCTGTAAAATGAGTTGCTAATTTTACTAAACTGTCTAATACATATATATCGAGCTATAAATCATAAATGCAACTTTTGCGGAAGGTTTCCTTTAAATTTCTGCTACGTGCATTAGCCGTCCCTTAAATTTCTGAAGTCTATAGCAATTTTGTAGAAGTCTATCAAATTCTGTCCAGATCGAGGGATATTAAAATGTATGTATTTGGAGACAACCTTTTATATATAGCCCCAAACAATTTGACGGAGTGTGATATCGGTATCGGAAATTTAGATATTAACAAAAGTGGTGCCACGATTGCCTATAATACTAGTCGGCCCGGCCGACTTCTAGACTTTCCTTATTTGCTTTTTTTATACTCTTTTCAGTTAGACCACCTTAATATTTCCAACTCCACGTGAGTATGATACTTTTCTGTGTCACGACAAAATTAAACATTGTATATATTAATATTTTTAGCAGGGCATCCATACATATATGGAGGATATCATATTATTCATTAATTCTGCCACAAAATTATTAATAATCCTACTAGCACCGTTTGTTTCCGTTTCCCTAAAATGTTTACATATTTTTCTGTGGTATTAGCATACCTATGTGTGTGCGTGTATGTGTGTTTGTGAGTTAACAAAACAAACATAAATTATTAACCCCCCCTTCTCCACAAAAAAAAACCAACCGGCAATAAAAATAACCTAAGGCCATAGAGTGGCAACATCAAAAATAACATCAGAAGAAATAACAAGAACAACAACAACAACTACACCTATAGCAATAACAACAACAACGACAAAGTTGAAATGTTTACATAACTAATGGTTAACAGGATATTTATTGCAGTTGTTGTTATCGTTGTATTTGCTACTGTTTATACCGATGTAGTCCATGTTGTTGTTGCTACTGATAATATTGTATCGTTTTTGTGTTTGTCTTTTTCGTGTTTATGCTCAACTAACATTTACATATGACTACAGTACACAAATCTGTATGAACATGTGTAGAGGTTTTTGTATGAGAGAGAGAGAGAGAAACTTAAGAGTGGCTACCTAACTGGGTATATGTGATTGTGTTCAATGGATATTAACAAGAATGATAACCACATTAAGAACACAACCTCTCTTTCTCTCTCTAGTACTCTAATCAGCAGCACCCTTTGTAGATAAAATACAGTGAGATGATTTTCATTTATATTTGAAAAAATATAACCTATTTTTCTTAATTTCTGGTGTAATTTCATAGTATAGAAATCTTAAATTTTACAAATTTGCAATTTTCTAAAATATTACAATATTATGAACAATAAATTGTTTGTAACAGTTCGCAATATTCGTTTATTAGAGAGAGGAAAATTCTTAAGAATTATAACGATTTATGATGCATTTTATGGCGATTTCGATTGGAATAAAAGGTGCTTCGCTGGACCACAAACCGAAGTTTCGCTTACATATGCATGAATAAATCAGGGAATGATAAATGAACTTCGCTCACACACACACACATACACACCAATTTAAACGCTTGTTATGCACAAGGATGTATAATAACATGAACTTACTCACACACATACACATATTTACTTACATATATCCTTGGCCAAATAACTTAGAGATAGATATGAGAACCTATATAAATACCATTGCTACACATACAACAACGCATACCCATTCACTCACTCACGCACGCACTTCCTTGTGTTTCCATTCAAATACACCGCTAAATCGTCTCCATGTGTCGTGGTGTGAGTTTGTATGTCGATGTTGCTTGCCATGAGTTTGTTCCGTGGCAAATGTGGTCTACAATATTTAGCCAAAGCTAAAATAAAAAATTTATGTATTAGGCAATAAAGCATTTTTTCTGGTAACAGAAGTTATAATCAGTGGGAAAAGTTTTGTGGTGTTTGTTGTGGTTATTGAAATAACAAGCTTTTAACGGAATAATTTTGAATTAATTTTACCATTAATCAAAAATTTATGTTATACTCAGACCCATAGATTTGGGGTGTCAGGTGGGATGTACATGTAACGCAACAAAGTAAAGCCGCATATATTATATAGTGACAGCCAATATATCAGGCTCAATTAGACCATTGCCAGTCGCATTGTGACACGACACAGTGTGGAACTTCTCTCTTTTCACTGAGTGCTGCCCGAGTTCTATTGTTAGGCTCAATGACAAAAGGACCTTGATTTTTTGGAGCCGAATCCAACGGTATATAAGTTATTATTTTATTTATTAAATTTAAGCTTAGCTTATATTAAATATAAGGCAAGTATAAAGAAAAAAGACAAAAAAGAAATAGGATAGCCTACAAAAGCGCTATCAGAGCTAAGGTATTATAAGTTAATGGCATATGATTTATAGACAAATGGTGTTTTTGCGCAATAATGCTCAGAGCCGGCCCTGAAAATTCTACATAAATGGTAGTTTTTTTTTTTTTACATGCTTGGTTGATTCAGTAGAATTTCTTGAACAATTTGCAGATTTTAAAAAAAACAAAACAAAAATAGACAAAGAAATAAAAGTTGACAATTTTTCTAAGCAATAATTGAAATTTTGACACATTTTCTAATTTTTCTTAGAAATACAAAATTTGACAAAATTTTCCATAGAAGACTAAATTTTGACAATTTTTCTAAAGAAATTAAATTTTGACACAATTTTTACATAGAAAGTAAAACTTTGATAACATTTTCTAATACGACAAGTAAAATTTGTGATAACATTTTCTAGAGAAATTAAATTTTAACAAAAATTTTTTATAGAAATAGAATTTTGACGAAAAATTTCTATAAAATAATTAAATTTGACAGGAATATTTTGCTATAGAAAAAAATTTTACAAGAAATTTTATATAGATAGTAAAATTTTGACACAACATTTCGTATTAGAAATAAAATTTGCAGAATATTTTGTAAAGAAATTAAATATTTACAAATATTTTCTTTAGATTATAAAAATTTGCGCAAATTTTCATATAGAAATAAAAGTTTGCCAACAAAAAAAGTTTCTATAAAAAATAGAATTTGACAAACCTTTTTGTATAGAAATAAAAATTTGCAAAATAAATTCGTATATGAAATAAAATTGATTAAAAATTTCTTAAAGAAATTAAATTTTTCCGAAAATTTTTTTTTAAAAAAATTTAAATTTTATAGAATAAATTATGCCCAAATATTTTGTATCAGAAATAATAAAAGAAAATATAAAATTAAAATTTTGACAAAAATTTGCTATAGAAGTACAATTTTGTAAAAATTTTCGTATCGGAAATAAAAGTATTGGGAAATTTTATATAAAATTACAATTTTGAAAATTTGTTCTAAAGAAATTAAACTTTTGACAAATATTATCTAGAGATAAAAATTTTGCAAAAAAAATCTATAAATAAAATGTTGACAACTTTTCATATAGAAATAAAATTTTTAAAAACAATTTAGAAATAATATTTTGAAAAATGTTTATAGAAAAAATTTTTTGCAAAAAAAAATCTATTAGAATAATTTTGCAAAAAAGTTCTACACAATAAAATTTTTTAAAATATTTCCTATAAAAATAAAATCTGTGACAAGAATTTCTATTGAAATAAAATTAGCAAATATTTGGACAGAAATAAAATTTTCTATAAATTGAAATTTGACTAAATTTCTATAGAAATACAATTTTTGCTAAAAATTTCTTGTTCGGAATTAAAGAATTATGCGAAAATTGTTTCTATATGAAATACAATTATTGAA
>PGFW01069269.1:10655-20682 GCA_003123925.1 Haematobia irritans | reverse complement strand
ACATGAAATTTTTGAACAAAATTTCCGCATAGAAATGAAAATTTTGACACGAAATTTCCCTATAACAAATTCAATTTTGGCAAAAATTTCCCATACGAAATAGAAATGTTTTGACTAAAATTTTGCTATAGAAATAAAAAGTTTTGACAAAATTTTTCTATGAGAAATGAAAATTTTGACAAAATTGTCTTTAGAAAGAAAATTTTTGAGCAAAATTCTTTCCTATAGAACATAAAAATTTGGACTAAATTTTCTATAGAAAAACATTTGGAGACAAATTTTTGCTATAGAAATACAAAATTCTTCGACAAAATTTTCTAGGAAAGTAACATTTTGACAAATTTTCTAATTAGGTAAATAAATGTTGTGACAAAATTTTCCAATAGAAAGAAAATTTTGACAAATTTTTCTAGTAGAAATGAAATTTTGACAACATTTTTCTAGAGAAAATAAACTTTGAAAAAATTGTCTTTAGGGAAATAAACATTTGACACATTTTATTAGCAAATATAATTTTGGAAAATTTCCTATAGAAACAAGCATTTTGACAAACTTTTTTAAAAAAAAATTTTGAGAAAATTTTTCTTTAAATTAAATTCTTGTGAAAATTTTCTATAACAAAAAAAAAATTGACAAAATTATAGTAAATTTAAATTTTGAAAACAGTTTCCCTCCATAGAAAATGAAATTATGGACAAAATTTCCTGTATAGAAGAATAGAAATTTTGACAAATTTCGCTATAGAGGAATGATACTTTTGACAGAAAATTTCTATGAGAATAAAGATTTTTGAGCAATTGTTTTCTATAGCAATAAAATTTTGACCAAAAATTTTCTAGAATACAATCTTTGACAAAATTTTCTCATAGGAAATAAATGGTTGACCAAAATTTTTCGCATAGAAGAAAAATTTCTGAGCAAAATTTTCTATAAAAAGAAATAAAAATCTTTCCACATTTTCTAGAGAAATAATAACTTTGTAAAAAAGTTGTCTATTAAGAAATAAGCATTTGACAAAATTTTATTAAGCAATATAATTTTGGAGGAAAATTTCCTATAAAAAACATTTTGACAAAACTTTTTTAAAAAATAAAAATTTTGAGAAAATTTTCTTTAAAAATAAATTTTGTGAAATTTTCTATTAAACAAAAATTGACAAAATTTATAGAATATGAACATTTTGAAAACATTTCCTATAGAAATCGAAATTTGGACAAGAATTTCCTCTAGTAAAAATAAATTCTGACAAAATTCCTATATAGAAATGACATTTTTGACAAAATTTCTTATAGAAATAAAATTTTGACAAATTTTTTCTATAGAAATAAAATATGTTGACAAAATTTTCTAGAAATATACATTTGACAAAATTTTCTTTATAGAAGATAATGTTTGAGCAAATTTTTCCATAGAAAGAAAATTTTGACAAAATTTCTATAGCAAATAGAAAATTTTTTAGACAAGATTTCTTATAGAATAAAATTGTTGACAATATTCTTTCTATAGCAAATAAAAATTTCTAGAATAACATTTTTGACAAACATTTTCTAACAGAAAAAATTTTGCAAAATTTCTATTAGAAATAAATTTTGAACAACATCTTTCTAGAGAAAAATAAAACTATTGAAAAAATTTGTCTTAAGAAATAAAGTGTTGACAAAATTTTATAAGCAAGTAAAGTGTGAGAAAATTTGTGTATAGATTGATTAAAATTTGAGGAAATTTCCTTATATAGAAATCAGACATTTTGCCAACAAAATTTTTTAAAAAATAAAACTTTTGAGAAAATTTTCTTTAAAAAGAGTTGTGATAAAAAAAGGAAAAAAAAAAAAAATTTTGTATATAAATAAATATTTTGACAAAATTGTCTATAAAGAATACAATTTTGACGGAATTAAGTACGAGTTGAATTTGACCACGGCCCACCTTTATTCTCCTGATTTTAGCGCTCCCATGCACTGTTTTACTTGTTCCCACATCTAAAGAAAAATGCCTTGCTGGCCAGGCGTTTTACCAATCGAAAATAGAAAATGCAATTGGCAGTTGTAAACCACTATTTCTCTGAAAGACTTGAGGAACACTATTCTCTAATCAGGGGATATAGATTGATACGAAAATCGTATGGCACTAAGTGTATTGAAGTTTCAGGAAGATATATCATGAAAAAAACAAATACTATTTTTGAAAAACTAACTAGTTCTCTTCACTTGCATAGGCCTAAGAAGTTTCCGAACCGCCTCGGTACATTCATAATTTTGACAAAATTTTCTATAAGAAATAAAATGTTGAAAATATTTCTCTACATAAAATAAAATTATTGTCAAAATTTCTTTAGAAATAAAGTTTTGAGAAATTTTTCTAATTACCAGACACTACACATTAAATTTTTGGAGCAAAAGTTATCCTAAGGGCAATGAATTTGTCAAAAATTCTATTGCGGTTATAAAAAATAAAATTTCTGAGAGAATTCTTCCTATAGGAAAATGAAATTTTTGAGAAAAATTTCGCTTATAGAAAATGACATCTTTGAGAAAATTCGTCTTTATAGAAATGAAAATTTTGACGTAAATTTTTCTATAGACAAACTACAATTTTGACAAAATTTGTTCTAGAAATAACATTTTGACAAAATTTTTCTGACACAGAAATAGGAAATTTTGAAAAATTTTCTATAGAAATAAAATTTTGACAAAAAAATTTTCGTAGAGAAATAGAAATTTTGAAACATTTTTCTAGACGAAATAAATCTTTTGAGAAAAATTGTCTTTAGAATAAAATTTGGACGAAAATTTTATTAGCATAAAAGTTTTGAGGAAAAATTTTCTATTAGAGTATACAATTTGAGCAAAATTTCCTATAGAACAAAATTTTGACAAAGACTTTTTTCAAAAATAACAATTTTGAGAGAAATTTTGCTATAAAAATAAAATTGTGGACAAAAGTTTTGTAGTACGAATAAAAGTTTTGACGGGTCCTCGGAAATTTTTCTATACAAATAAGGAGATTTTGACATAAATTTTTCATAGAATAAAATGTCTGACATCAGACAGATTCTTCTGTTAGAAAATAAGTTTTTTGACAAAATTTTTCTTAGCAATGAAAATTTTGAACAAAATTTCTTAGGCAATAAAATTTTGACAAGCATTTTTTTCCTTAGCAAATAAAATTTTGACAAAATACTTCTATAGGATAAGAATTTTAGACTAAAAAACTTTGTTAGCAATAAAATTCATTGACTTATGCTTACTTATAGGAATAACCAAATTTTACAAGTGTTTTTATAGGAAATAATTGTTGACAAACGTTTTCCTCTAGAAATAAAACATTTTGCAAAAGTTTCTATAAAAAACTCGAAATGCTTGACAAAAGTTTTTAACAGATCCATTGTAGAGTTCTTTTAGAGTGAGGCTCTTTACTACTCCTTCGCATACTCCACTAAAACTTCAATTAAGCAAAAACTTAAAAATTCTATTCTTTTATATGTCAAGTCAAATAGGAGTTTGAACTCAAAGCTGAGAGTAAATTTTACCTGAATTAACACATAATTTTGTTTTGCAGCAAGCCGGCACAAAAAATTTTCCGTAACGCATTTATCGTAGAGGTGAGTTATATCGGCTTTTTGGTTGTTATAGGCACCAATGTAAGATCGATATACCGTTAGAATTCATGTGGCTGTATACAGGTAATGTTTTTCCGATTTAACTGGGACTGAAATTAAAGGAATTTTAATTCTTGTTCTAGTATTGATTAATGTAACCACACCATCTACGACAAAACTGGGTGGAACAATGTAAATTATAGATATTTTGAGATTTGTTGAAGTTAACCTTGGATGGATGGCAACTGCTTAATTTGCACAGCTACATTTATGTAAGATAAAATATTAGACAACTTTCTTTCGTATTAATTTATAATGAATTTCAAATCCGTATTTGCTGGGAGTTAAGTTCTTAACTCCCCAGTAAATACCGCGATTTACAAATTCATTATTAAAATTAATACGGAAAAGAAACGTTGTCTAATTTTGCCTTTATCTACATAAATTAAAAGCGTCGATTGCAAAGTAACAGCATTTCTGCCATCCATCCAAGGCGTGTAACTGTTCAACAAACTCAAGAATATGCCATAAATCTTACATTGGCTTCCATCCAGTTTCTGTCGTAGATGGTGTAGGCTTACCATTAATCAATCACTAGGAAAGCAAAAGCATCGAAGCTCGTGAAACGATCTATGTGTTCCGGGTAATTTACTCATGCACGACGCAAATCTCACCAATTTATCAAATTGCAAGAGCTGCAAGTGTAGGATATGATACTGGAATAAAGTCAGTAACTATAAGAACTATTGGACAATGATATGAGTGTAGGATGAATCTTCATCTTGTTGAATCTTCACAGACGGATATTTTTAATACAGCGTATCTATGAACTTGTTCTGGGTTCTTTCTAAACGACACATCACTTGTCACCATATGGGTTTGGGTTATCTTTGACAACGACGGAGTATATTATTCCCGATGATAGATTTGAACACGATAGCTTCGACAGCCAGTTCAGTATATCTTTCCGCCATCACAGAATGGATTTTGTGAACTGTGAACCTATGATTGAATTTTTGCCCGCTTTGGCGATATAAACAGATTTTCAGCAAGTTACCTGGCTGGTGTGGACAGAGGTTTTAGGAACAACATACGATAATTGTCGCAATTAACAGTTGTAATAAACAATAATCAATGCCGACTGACTGTCTACGAATGGCGAGGCATTCTTAATTGTATTGCCGCCAAGTTAGATTCTATTATTGCCACCATCAATAATGGAGGAGTTGCATTTGAATACCAGCGCATAGTAAGATTAATGTTAAACCTTTTGATTTATTAAAAATGAGAAAATTTGGGAATAAAAAGTAAAATCCACACCTGTATATAGGAGGGGATCTAAATAAAAGTAAATTTTAAACATGCATTGTCTCACATCTATATATTATATTTGATATTAGGAAAAATTTTAAAATCTAAATTTGCTAATAATTCGAGTGGGGTTTGGTAATTACGGTTGCCACTCGAGGCAAAAAGTAATCTACTACCGTTGGGAGAAAATACTCACCAAAAAAAGTACCAAACAAAAAAAACATTTTTCGTTCAAAATTTTATTTCTATAGAAAATTTTGTCGATATTTTATCTCTATAGAAAATTTTGTCAACATTTTATTTCTATAGAAAATTTTACCAACATTTTATGTCTATACAAATTTTTATCAAAAATTTATTTCTATAAAAAATGCTTGTCAAAATTTTTTTCTAATAAAAAATTTTGGTCAAAAAATATTTACTATAAATAAATTTGTCAAAATTATTCTACTAGAAAAATTTTTTTTTTTTTGAAATTCTATTCTATAGAAAATCCGTTGTCAAAAAATTGATTTCTATAGAAAATCTTGTTCAAAGTTTTATTTCGGTTAGAAATGTTTCAGGTGTCCAAAATGATTTCTATAGAAAAGCGTTTTATTCCAAAATTTATTTCTATAGCAAAAATTTTGTCAAAAAATTTTATTTCTATAGAAATCTTGCCAAAATTTTATTTCTATAGAAAGAATTTTTTTCAAAATTTTAATTTCTATAGAAAATTTTTTTCAAAATTTTATTTCCTATAGAAAATTTTGTCAAAATTTTATTTCTAAGCAAACATTTTTTTCAAAATTTTGTTTCTATAGAAAATGAGGTCAAAATTTTATTTCTATAGAAAATGGACAGCCAGCCCCCGGTGTCCAAAATTCCTTATTTTCTATAGAAAAATTTGTCAAAATTTTTTTTCTATAGAAAATGTCGTACATGTTTTATTTCTGTGTACTTTCAACATGGGCCATATTCGGGACCACCTTTTGAGTTATAGCCCCCACATAAACCGACCTCCAGATTGGTTGCAAAGAACCTCTGATGAAATTTAGGTATTATGCCATAACCAACCATGCAAGAAATTGTCCATAACTCGGTCCCATTTAATTATATAGCCCCCCATATCAAAACCGATCCGGCAAGGCTTTTAGTGAGCAAAATTCATCCGATGCGGTTAAATTTCGTGGGTACGTGCTGTTAGTATATTGGTATCTTACAACGCATTGCAAAATTGGGTCCATATCGGCCATAATTAGTATATAGCCCCCGATATACAAACAGATCCCCAGATTTTGACCTCCCGCGGACCTCTTTGGAGGGAGCTAAATTCTTACCGATTCGGTTGCAAATTTTGGTACATTTTGCAGGCTGCAATTTCTAGTTTTATGGCCGGCTTAACTAGCTCCTGACACTAAAATTTTGAATCCATATCTTCGCTCTATTTAAGTTATATATACCCAATATCGACCACTCACACAAAAATTGTCCATATCGCCAAATAAAATCTAATATATATCTACCAAAGATTTAATTCTAATAGAGAAAATTTCTCTTGTCAAAATTGGTAATTACTTTAGAAAATTTTTGCTCTCTAAATTTTATTTCTATAGAAAGAATTTTGGCAATAATTTTTTAATTTCTTCATAGAATAATATAATTTCGACAAACATTATTATCTTTCTATTTGTAAAAAATTTAGTCAACATTTTTATTTCTATAGAAAAAATCTGATGTTCCACATCTTAGTATTCTCTATGAGAAAATTTTTGTTATCTCTCTATAGAAAATTTGTCAAATTTATTTTCGAACCTTGATATATATATACGTATTTAATTCGTAGCACTTATTTTATAGTTTGTTTAATTTATCCCACGTATGGGCACAATACTTAGTGATATATATTTAGTTGAAGACGGCGATTTCTATAGAAAATTTTTGTCCAAAATTATTATTTCGTAGTAGAGTTCAAGGACTTTTTAAGATACATTAATTTTCCTCGGCCAATTTTTTACCGCAACCCAAGTAATTCGATTCTGTTGTTGATGACAAGTCTTTCTTAGATAAAAGTTTCTACACAATCCATGGGTTGGAGGGTAATCTAGATTCGGTCGCTGGACCGAAACTATAACTTGCTTGTCCAAAATTTTCTATTTCGTATAGAAAACAGTTTTAGTATACTAGTATTTCCTTTAATGCCGCTGTGCTGATTAGCGTTTCTAGTAGTGATACATTTTATAACAACGCTTCTTAAAAGTTTAAAGTATTGAAACAAAAACCACATTCTCCGTATATTTTGAACTGCTTCGCCTCTTTTACTTTTGATTAACGGTAAATTCTTCAACAAACTTCAAAAGTCTATTTCATTAACTTCTGGTTACTTTTCTATAGGAAAATTTTGTCAAATTTTTATTTCAAGAATTATAGAAATTTTGCTCATCGAGAAAATTTTAAATAAGAACATGTCTTAATAACGTATGAGTCACACATATTGATAATTTCTTCTCAAAATTTTGTATTCTATAGACAAATTTTGCTCAAAAGTTTTGATTCTATTAAAAATCTTTGTCAAAAATTTTATTTTCTATGGAAAATTTCGTTCCAAAAATTTTATTCTCTAACAAGATTTTTGTCAAAATTCTTTATTTCTACTAAGAATAATTTTTGCTTCAAAATTTTTATGTTCTATAGAAAAGTTTGTGCAAAAATCGTTGACAAATTTTTTCTATTACAAAAATAAAATGCTAGATCAGCCGTCTAAATAAACCTCCGCCTGATGTAAAGATTAACATAATTTTAAGTCGAGATACTTACCTTAACTATAAAAGATAATTTTATCGACTATTTTGCGACAAGAAAATACCAATTTTATATCCAGAGAATGTGGTTGCTCATTCCCATATGCCAAACGAAAAAATTCTCATTTTGTTATTTGTACAGCGAAATATTTTACTTAAAAAATATTTGGCCTCACGACAATTTTTTTAATTGTAATTCAGTTTGTACAACAAAGCATAAATTAATTTGAAAAAGTTATATACGCATTCCTTTTTTCGTGTATTGTTCAAAGCTGAAGAAATAATTTTACATAAAACACAAAACAAAATTACTTAAATGAAATTTGAAAATCGAAGTGTCGCCACAAAAAATAAACATAACATCCCAGCCAAAAAAATTTGGAAGTTCTTCAAAGGGCACAACTGTTAAAGAGCTACTTTGTCTGTCCAGTTTCCACAGTAACATTGCCTTACCTTTCTATCTAGCCGGATGATAAGAGTTATATTTGCTATTTTTTAACTATCCAGGAAGGTCTTTTAATTCACATTTGCTCTAATATACACTTATCTAAATAGAACTTTGCGACTGATAATAAGTTTTCATACTTTTTAATGAGTGTCGCCTTCATACGCGAGCATACAATATCCTATAACTTTTTCTCTCTTGAGCATATCAATATAATCGTTTACCAACAGATATATTTCCAAGTATTAAAAAAGAATTCATAAAATGATACAAAATCATTTAAATTTTCAATTGAATGTGGTATTAAAAGAGAAATGAACCCTTAAAAGTCCACATAGGCCTTCAATTTAAAAATGACATTGAAAAAATATATAAGTTGAAACTTTTTGTATAAAATATTTGAGTCGCTCAACTCTCTCGGTTTCCAGACAAAGCCTTAAATCAATCTATATAGAAGTCGATTAAACACAAGTTAGCAAAAATTATTTTATGCTTTTGGAAATACATTATTAAATTCTTTAATATGTAAAAAAATACATTATTCCACAGAAGAATTAATCTTGTTTATCTAATTAAAACTTCTACATCCACAAACACTTAAAATATCTGGAGCGCGATTACACCTTAAAGATAAGAAACTTTTTTTAATTTAGTCTTAGACCTATGAGACCACTAATTATACTATTACAAGCCAGCAATTACAACGGCACTGAAATATGTGCTAGTGACTTCGATTCAAACTAAAGAACCCTCCCAATTCGACGTAGACCGTACATGTAAAAATGTATAAATATTCAGAAATTTCAAGGCTTTGAGTGTTCGCAAAATTAATGAAAACTTACAGTGAAATTTGCTACATGAAATCAGCATTAATTTTTTTATCAAGTTTTTATACCCCTCCACCATAGGTCTGGGGCACATCTTTGGCCACCACTATCGCGCGTATCATTAACTTTGCTACATACTTCCCGTTCCATAAAAGAAACACTATATATTTACACAATTCGCAAATAATTGTGCCTCTAAGACCCCTATATAGAGGTATATATAGTTCTGGTCGTGTGAAATCTGAGTCGATCTCGAGCCCATGTCCTTCCGGTCCGTCCGGTTCTGGGTTGAAATCACGCTGAAACTTGCCAACGACAAACAAGCATCGACTTGAACACATTGACACAAGGTAGTGTTATTGATGTAGGTCGGATGGTATTGAAGATGGGCCATATCGTCTTCGCTTCTTCTACCGTTATTAGCCCCATATAATACTCGATGCACCGATTTGGCTTTGCGGAGTCCTCGAAGAGAAAGCAAGATTTCATCCGCATCTGGTTTCTGAATATTATGGTAACATGAGTCTGTTAAGTTAGTCTCATTAAAGATCTTATCTATACTAACCATGCACAAAATTTAGGCGTCACATCGGTCCATAATTATAGTAATATAGGCGCCCATATAAATCCGATTCTACGATTTTACCTCCCCCGGAGCCCTTGGTGGTGACAGAGCAAAAATTATCTATTTTCCGATGTTGGGTTTGAAATCTCCTGTACTCGTGAAGACTCTAATGAGTTAATGCGTATCTCAAGTCATCTCCGACAAATAGTGAATTGGTTCATGAACAATCGTCGTCCATATATTATTCATGTAGCCCCCATACTAAAACCAGATCCAGAATACTTTACTCTCTCTGGTGCCTTTTTGCTCAGAAGCCAAAATATGTTCATACGATTTATGGTTGAAATTTGCGTTACGTGGTAGTTATATGATATGTTTATACAACCATTAAAGATGTTTCATTTCTATAAGAATTTCGTTCAAATGTTTTTTTGTCTTTTGCTTTTTAAATTTCCAAACATTTTACCATTTCTATAGAAACAATTTTGACAAGAGATGTAT
>PGFW01069268.1:0-13357 GCA_003123925.1 Haematobia irritans | reverse complement strand
TTTTTTTTTGTTTTTGTTTTTTGGTCGTTTTCTGTTTTGTTGTTTGAAAGACGAAATTAAATAAATGAATTATTAGTGACATGCAACGTATGGTTAGCCAACAAGTCATCGCCAGACCCTGTCTCTTATAATGATCTAATGGGCCATATGGTGGTGCATACCGCGGAAACCCCATGACCATTGCAAAGGCTAAAATCAAATACAAAAGACTTTGCCACACCATAAACAAGCAGGAAAAAATTCTCCGGATATTGTATTTTGTGATATATACGATAAAATTAAAATACGAAAATTCTCTTCAAACAAAATGTTCAAAAAAAAATCTTCGGGAACAGGAAGACGATGTTTGATAAACTTATGAATTATAGATAAAAAAATCGTTTATCGGTAAAACAGGAGCATTGAACTTTTATTTTCCAAGTTAACAAAGAAATATGTGATAGCGGATTGATAGGATAGGGATGGGATAAGGATAGTATAAGGATAGGATAAGTGTACAGTAGGGATGAGATTGATATTGGATAGAAATACAACAGCAATATGATAGGAATAGGATAGGCAAGAGTGTAAAAATTTTATTTCTATAAAACAATTTGTCAAGATATTGTTCCTATAGAAAATTTTGTCAAATTTTGTCAAAATTTTTATTTCTATAGAAATTTTTATTCCAATATTTTTATTTTTAAAGAAACATTTTCCTAAATTTTAGCTTCTATTAGAAAAATTAACAAATTGTATGTCTATAAAAATTTTGTCAAAAAAATTTTTATTTTTTTAGAAAATTGTATTCTATAGAAAATTTTATTTCTATAAAAATTTCAAAAGAAAAAAAATTATTTCTATAGAAAATTTTATTTCTTTAGAAATTTTGCCAAAAATTTGATTTGCTTTTAGAACAATTGTCTATAAGCAAATCAAATTTTAATTTTCTATAGAAAAATTATCCTAAAATTGCAATTTCTTTAAGTAATTTTCAAAGTCAAAATTTGTTTTCTAATGGAAAATTTTTCAAAAATTGTCTAATAGAAAGTTTTGTCAACATTTTATTGTATTTCAAAATTTTAATTTCTATAGAAAATTTTAACAAAATTTTATTACTATAAACAAAATTTTGTCAAAAAATTTTATTTCTATAAGAAAAATTTTCAACAAAATTTTTATTTCTATTTGAATTTTGAGTCAAAAATTTTATTTCTTCAGAACTCTCGTCAAAAGTTTTATTTCTTTTAGAAAATTTTGTCAAAATTTAATTTCTATAGAAAAATGTTGAAAAACATTTATTGCTATAGAAAGCTTTATTAAAATTATATTTTCTATAGAAAATTTTGTCCAATAAAATTAAATATTTTTTCTATAAAAATGTTTTTAAACCAAAAATTAATTTATCGTAGACAATTTTTTTGTTCAAATTATATTTCTTTCAAAATGTTGTGCTAAAAGCATTTCTTTATAAATTTTGTCAAAATTTTATTTCTAATAAGAAAATTTTGTCCAAAATTTTATTTCTATAGAAACATTTTCCAAAATTTTTATGTCTATAGAAAATTTTAACAAAAATTTGTATCTTCTATACATTTTCAACAAAATTTTTAAACAAAATGTTATTTCTATAGAAAAATTTCGTCAACATTTTTATTTCTTTAGAAAATTTTCTTAAGAAATTTTGCCTAAATTTTATTTCTTATAGAAAATAATCTTATAATTTTATTTTCTTGTAGAAAATTTTGTCAAAATTTTATTTCTATGGAAAATTTTACCAAATTGTCTATAAGGTGATACGTTCAAAATTTTGGTCAAAGGGAAAACGCGTGTAAATCGGTGAAATCGTTATATATAAAAATCAAAAGATAAACTTCTATTTCAGTTCACATTAGTATAAAAATTCAGGAAAAATATTCAAGTTAGGCTTTCCTTTTCGCAAATCCGAATAGCCGAGCCATCAACGCTTGACACCTGGCCATGCAGAATTTTTGTACAGCCCACCTTTGTCCACCTTCTCGCCGCGAAAGCCAAAGTTTGCCTTGAAACTGCTGCTCGTCCTTAGGCAGTTTTTTGGCCTTCTTTTAGGTTCCGCCGTGACAATAGCCAGTATTTTCTCATTGGGAACCAGCATGCACGTGTTGGCGGCGTACCACTCCATGGCCCCTTTTTAACCGTAATGGCAAAGAAATGCCAAATCCGTGCCAAAAACAGTATAGGAACAACCGTGTTTCTTCAGGAAAGGCAGCAGACGTTTATCAAACACTCTTTCACGTAAAATTTCTTGATTGACAGTCCCGGAAGCTAATGAAAATGCTGCTTTTCTGTTCAAGGCCACAGGTACAGATGGGCTTTGCCAAACTAGAATATTTCTTTGCGAAAACTTTGAGCAGTTTTATGTGCTTGAAAATATCTGCTACCTTTTCCCCTGTCCTTTGCCGTATAAAACTCCTGTCCCGAAGCTGCTTGTAGTCGGCTTTGACGTAGGTTTCGTCAAGTCCATTACCACGCAACAGTCAAACTTTCGCCAGCATAGTCGCGTACAGGCCTTCCGGTATCGCGCTTTGGCGTCGTGATTTCGTTTTTCATCGGCGATTTGGAGTCAACTACCTTCTTGTAAAAGTCGATAGTCCGGCTCGTTTTTTGGCTCGATGCAACGTTGTATGACGATACAACCAGCTTTATTTGCGGCATCTCGGAAGATGAGAGGTTAGTGGTTTCGCTTGAAACTACGCGACAACTGCTCTTTGTCGTCTCAGGCGGCTTTGCCTGTTTTTCGATTTCCCTCGATCAGACTTCCTGGCTGTCGACAAACGTTCGCCCAAACACTTTAATTAGCATTTGTAATCGGTTGATATTGGCGCAAACTTTTAGTGATTTGGCCAGGCTTTTTGCGTTGCGAGTAAGCTCTGATTTTCTACGAATGCGCGAGCAAAATTTTGATACGGCTTGGCTCTTCTTGCTTGGACGGCATTTTGACACTGAAGAAGTGAATTCCAAAATCAAAAAAATAGGAGCATACATTATACACAAACAACACACACCTTCAAAATGAGGGGTGTTCAGGTTTTTAAATGCAAAATTTGAAAGAAATACGTCAAGTTTATATATGACCAAATTTTTGACCAGTATCACCCTTTATTGTCTGTAGAAAATTTTGTCAAAATTTTATTTGCATTAGAGAAATTCTGCCCAAAAATTTATTTCAATAATTTTTTTTTTTCAAAAAATTTATTTCATTAAATATTTTTTCAATATTATTATTTGCATTAATTTTTTTTTTCAAAAATTTATTTCTAATATAGATAAATTTTATAGGGCAAACTAGCGGTAAGCCGCAGCCCAAACTTCGCTGGGTCTTCGCGTTGAAAAGATTTTTATTGGCTATAGAAAACTTTAATCAAAAAGTTATTATTTTTTCATAGAAAATTTTGTCCAAAATTTTTATTTCTATAAAAGTTTTAACAAAAATTATTTCTGTAAACAATTTTGTGCAAATTATTATTTCTTTCAAAAATGTTTCTATAAATTATTTCTTTATAAAATTTTGTCAAAATTTTTAATTTCTATAGAAACAATTTTCCAAATTTATTTCTATAAAAAAATTCAACAAAATTTTCAAAAAAAATTTTAACGAAATTGTTGTTGTTTTTGAAATTTCAACTTAAAACCATAACATTGACTAAACCTACAAGTGTAGCTTAACCAAGAGAGGAAAATAATGTTTGTCACATTAAATTTGGGCAAAGAAGGTCCTATAGACTGCAAGAATGGTTGGATGGAACGCACAGTTCGCAAATTACCACATTCCTCATCAAGCATCCTCTAATTTTGGTTCAAAATTTTATTTCTATAGAAAATTATCTTTAAAATTGTATTTCTTTAGAAAATTTTGTCAAAATTTATTTCTAATGGAAAAATTTACGCAAAATTTGTCTATTGTCTATTAGAAAATTTGTCAAAATTTTATTTCATTAAAGAAAATGTTTATCAAATATTTTATTTCATAATTTTTTTTTTTCAAAATTTTTATTTCTATAAGAAAATTTTGTCAAATTTTATTTCATAAAAACATTTTTTCAAAATTTTATTCTATATAAAATTTTGTCACATTTTATTAAGGCAAAACTAGCGCAACCCGGGGGCACGCTTTGCTGGCCTTCCCGAAGCATTTTTGTGTTAACTTAGTCAGCCATCCATTCGAGCTTAAAAAAAAAATTCGAAAAAATTTGAATTATTTCCAACAAACGACAATTTTGCTTTTTCATTTATATACAGAAAATACCCGCGAATATGCAGATGTAAAATGGTGCACGCGTCTTAACAAACAATCGGTAGAGGATTTTCCGCATTTCCATCCAATTTTTTTAAAAATTATGTTTTGTATTCAAGGAGTTGGATCAATCGTCTGTAAATGTGTTTTTGTCCAGGAAAAGTATCCTTGTCCTAAACATATCGTAAATATTAAGAATCATATTTCAACAACATACGTAGAATCAACTGTTTCCCGTCCCAATAAATAGGAAAAAAGCAACAAAAGTGCTTTAAAAATTTACCACAATTAACCATTCGTTAAAAATGTTGGACACGTAAAGCATGTCTTTCCTATATCGGAAAATCACAGTAACCTATATTAACGTGAACGTGACATATATGCGAAAAATGATGCACCGTCGCACGTTACTTAGGCTAAAAAAGTCTGGCAGAAGCCCTGTGCAAAGATCATAAAATTATGTACCGGAGTTCCAATTTACCAAATTTTAAAAAAATCGGACAGCCACTCTTTCGCTCGGTGTGACCAAGATATCGGAAATCACATTCTAACCCACGGTTCCAAATAAATTCCAAGTTAATCGACAAAGTTTCCGCTTTCCCAACGCAGATATCGAAAAAAATCATGTACCCTCTATTAATTTAATCATCTCCATCCCACGTTCCCTGATTAATTTTGCTATAATTTTTTTTTTTACAAAGAGACGTCACTTTCCCGCGATAGAAATATCGAAAACACAGAAGTAATAGCACCCTCAGGGAGGTCTCCCTCCCCGACCAAATGTCAAAAAATAAAGTATCTCAATATAGATCTTTCACCTAATTTCACTTCGTGAATATTAAGTTATGTTGGGTTGGAAAGAGAAAGTCTGGATATTCCTGCTAAATAAAGAGGAACATTTACAATACTTAAGTCCTTAGCAAATATCGTAATTTTTTCAAGCATTAAACTCCGTACAAAAAATGTCGACTCATTCATTATAGTTCACATTCAGCACTCGATACTCTCATATCACAAATTCAAATATTGTATATATGTATGTGTTTATTTGCTAATACTTTAAAATTCTCATCAATTGAGAATAAATCAAACAATAGCCATATGTTGTGACGGAACTTACACAGAAAAACACAATAAAGTTGATGATGATGCCTCTTTATTAGTTTTTTTTTTTGAAACGACTAACAAATCAAATACATGTATGGTCATGATAGGTCTATCAAAGCAAATACTCACAAATAAAACGGGAGTACCAAAGCATTTAACAACAAAAGTTAATTGTACTGGGCAGACAACTTAACCAAAATACAATTGCAATGGGAGATGAAGGCTTACAAGAGAGTTGTGGGAGAGAGCGAGAGAGATGGAATGAGTGTAGGTACGGTTTGGCCCAAACAGTTGGTAGAAATTCTAGTCAAAAATATGTACATTTTTTGACAATTTTCTATAGAAATAAATTTTTGGCAGAAATATTGTAAATAGAATAAAAAATTTTGACAAAAATTTTTTCTATAGAAATAAAAAGCTTTGACGAATTTTGTATTTGGAAATAAAATTTTGCAAAAATTTTCTATAGAAATAAAATTTTTTACACCAAATGTCTATAGAAATAAAATTTTTACAAAATTTTTATGAGAAATAAAATTTTGTTAAAAAATTGTAATACAGAAATAAATTTTGACAAAAATTTTCTATTGAAAATAAAATTTTTGACAAATTTTTCTAAGAAATAAAATTTTGACAAAAATTTTCTAAAGAAATAAAAAATTTTATTGTTTTTATTTTGGTATTTGTTCAGTTGCTTGTTTCAAAAATGCATTGATTCAAGCTTATGATGCGCGCATTCAGACTGTTGTTGTGCGAAGTTACATTATTGTAGCTCATAGTAGCATTGTTAATGAAAATTAATGGATCATTATATATGCCTATCATTACTCATTTTTTATGATGTTATGGAAGAGCAAAAATGTTGCCCAAATGGTTTGGGAAGAACTTGCTTTTCTGATTTCCACATTTTGAAACAAAAAATTTTCTATAGAAATAAAATTTTAACAAAATTTTTTTTTTTTTTCTATAGAAATAAATTTTGACAAAAAATTTTCTATAGAATAAAATTTTACAAAATTTTTAGAAGGAAATGAAAATTTTGAACAAAATTTTGTATATAGAAATTAAAATTTTGTTAAAATTGTATATAGAAATAAAATTTTGTTAAAAATTGTATATAAAATAAAATTTTTGACAAATTTTTCTAATAGAATAAAAAATGGTGACAAAATTTTTCTAAAAGAAATAAAAGTTTTGACAAAGTTTTCTAAAGAAATAAAATTTTGACAAAATTTTTCCTAAAGAATAAAATTTCGAAACAAAAATTTTCTAAAGAAGTAAAATTTTGACAAAATTTCTAAGAAAAAAATTTTTGAAAACCTTCTATAGAAATGAGTTTTGCAAAGTTTTTCTAAACAAATAAAAATTTTTACAAAAATTTTCTAAGAAATAAAATTTTTGAAAAATTTTTCTAAGAATTTTGTCAAAATTTTATTTCTATGGAAAATTGTTATCAAAAAATTTTCCATATTAAGCCTATTTTTGTCAAAATTTAATTTCGATAGGCAAAATTTTACAAAATATTATTTCTTTTAGAAAAATTTTGTATTTCTTTAAAAAAATTTTGTGAAAATTATTTATTTCCTATGGAAAATTTAAATCAAATTCCTATTGTCTATATGTCTATTTGTCAAAATTTTATTTCGTTACATAAAATTTAGCAAAATTTTATTTCTATAGAACATTTTGTCGAAAAATTTTATTACTATAGAAAATCTTGTCAAAATTTTATTTCTACAGAAAATTTTGTCCAAATTTCTGATTTCTATAGAATAATTGTATTGGCTATAGACAAGTTTAATCAAAAATTATATTTCTATAAGGAAATTATTAGTGAAAATTTTAATTTCTAGAAGAAAATAGTTGAAAAAATTATATTGCTAATATGGAAATTTTGTCAAAATTGTTTTTTTAAAGAAATAAAAATTTTGAAGAAATTTTCTAAAAGAAATTAAAATTTATGACAAAATATTTTCTAATGAAATAAAAATTTGTCAAAATTATTCTAAAAAAATAAAAATTTTGGACAAAATTTTCTATAAAAAAAAACCATTTTGACAAAATTTCTATAGAAATATGATATTGGCAAAAATTCATAGAAAATAAATTTTTGACAAAATTTTCTAAAAAAAAATTTACACAAAAATGTCTATAGAAATAAAATTTTTGAACAAAAATTTCTATAAGAAAATAAATTTTTAAGAAAATTTTTCTATATAATATAAAATAATTTTGTTACAATTGTATATAGAAATAAAATTTTTATGGCAAATGCCCATATGAAATGAAATTTGTATGTTAAAATTTTATATAAGAAAATAAAATTTTGACAAAACTTTCTATAGAAATAACTATTTTCTAAAAATTTCTATAAGAAATAAAAAATTTTGACAAACTTTCTATAGAAATAACATTTTCTAAAAGAAATAAATAATTTTGACAAAAATTTTTCTAAGAAAATAAAATTTTTGACACGGCAAATTTTCTAAAGAAAATAAAATTTTGACAAAAATTTTCTAAAGAAAATAACATTTTGACAAAAATTTTCTAAAGAACTAAATATTTCGACAAAAATTTTCTTAACGAAATAACATTTGACAAAATTTCAACCTAGAAAATAAAATTTTGACAAAATTTTCTAACGAAAATAAAAATTTTGACAAAAACTTTCTATAAGTAATAACATTTTCTAAAAATTTTCTAATAGAAATCAATTTTAAACAAATTTTTCATAAAAGAATAAAAATTTTGACAAAATTTTCAAGAGAAAATAAATTTTCTAAAGAAAATAAAAATTTTGACAAAAATTATCTAAAGAAATAAAAATTTTGACTAAATTTTCTAAAGAATAAAATTTTGAACAAAATTTTTAAAAAAAATTTTGGCAAAAATTTTCCTAATAAAACCAGTTTTTTATTCACAAATGCTAAAGAAATAACATTTTGTTAAAATTGTATATAGAAATAAAATTTTGGACAAAATTTTCTATAGAAATACAATTTTGACAAAATTGTCTCTAGAAATAAAAAATTGCAAACATTTTACATAGAAATAAATGTTTGACAAAATTTTCTATAGAATAAAAATTTTACACAAATTGTTGTTGTTTTTTATTGCAGCTTAAAACCACACATTGACTAAACTACAAGTTGTTCAGCTTAACCACAGAGGAAAAGAATGTTTGTTCAAAATTTATTTGGACAAAGCCCTATAGACTGCAAGATGGTTGGAATGGAACGCACGTTTCGGAATTACCACATTCCTCATCAGCATCCTCTACTTGCAGCAAAACTAATCAACCAAATTATCAGAAGTAAATTTCAGAGCAGTTTAATTAAAACCCAACAAAAACCACAGCTTGAAACCCTCCGAAAAAAGGTTTAACATTGATAGCCGGCTTTATGCCGAAATATTAGCACAAATGCGCTATAGAAATAAAATTTTTGGATAAAATTTTCTAAAAGAAATAAAATTTTGAAACTAAAATTTCTAAAGAATATAAAAAATTTTGACAAAATTTTTAAAGAAAGTAAAATTTTGAGAAAATTTTCTAAAAAAAAATAAAATTTTGACCAAAATTTTCTAAAAGAAATAAAGTCGAGCAAAATTATTCTAAAGAAATAAAATTTTTGGACAAAATTTTCTATATAAAACAAAAATTGACAAAATTTTCCTACAAGAAATAGAAAATTAATGAAACAAAATTTTTGTATAGAAACAGAAAAATAACAATTTGACAAAAAATTTCAATAGAAATAAAATGTTGAAAAATTTTATAGAAATAAAATTTTACAAAATTTTCCTAAAGAAATGAAAATTTTATAACAAAATTGAAAAAAAATAATAAAAATAATAGAAAATTATAAATTTTGACGAAAATTTCTACATAGTAAATAAATTTGACAAAATTTTCTAGAAGAAATAAACTTTGCCAATATTTTCCTATAGAAAATAAAATGTTGACTAAAATTTTCTATATAAAAAAAATTTTGACAAAATTTTCATATGAAAAAAATTTTGAACAAAAATTTTTCTATAGAAATAAATGTTTGACAAAAATTTACTTAGAAAAAAATTTTTACACAAATGTCGATCAGACAATAAAAAAATTTTAGCAAAATTTTTTTTATAGAAATAAAATTTTTAAAATTGTATATAGAAATAAAGATTTTGACAAAACTTCATCTATAGAAATAAAATTTGGACAAAATTTTCTAATAAGGAATAAACATTTTGACAAAATGTCCTATAAAAATAACATTTTGAAACAAAATTTTCTATTAGAAATAACAATATTGACAAAAATTTTCTATAAGACATACATTTGACAAAATTTTGTATAGAAATAAATTTTTGACCAAAATTTTCTTTAGAAATAACATTTTGACAAAATTTTCTGGGGTAAAAACTAAAATTTTGGACACAAATTTTCTATAAAAAGTTAAAATTTTCACGAAAAATAAATTTGAGCAATAATTTTCTAAAGAAATAAAAATTTTCTATATGAAATACAATTTTGACGAAAAAATTTTCTAAAAACAAATAAAATTTTGGACAAAATTTTCTATATAAAAAAAATTAACGAAAATTTTCTATAGAATTATAATTTTGACAACGATTGTCCTATAGAAATAAATATTTTGACAAAATTTTCTTTAGAAATAAAATTTTGACGAAATTTTTCTTTAGAAAATAAAAAATTTAGACAAAATTTTCTATAAAACTAAAATTTGACACAATTTTCTATAAAATAAATTTTTCACAGAAATTTTCTTAATCAGAACATAGAGAATTTTGACATAATTTTCTAAGAAATTAAAATTTTTGAACAAAAATTTTTCTATAAGAAATAAAAAAATTTTGACAGCTCCACCCCCGAAAAATTTTCTAAAAAAATAAACTTTTTGGAAGCATAATTTTCTTATTAAAAAAATATTAAAAAATTTTCTATAAGAAATTATAATTTTGGACACGATTTCCTAATACAAATAAAATTTTGAAGCAAAAAATTCTTCTAATAGAAAGAAAATTTTGACAAAATTTTCTATAGAACTAAAATTCTGACAGCACCCCTGAGCAATTTTCTATAAGAAATAAAATTTTTGATAAAATTTTCTTATAGCGAAATAAATTCAATATACGATTTTTTTTGTTCATTTTTAGATATTTGTGTAGTAAATTTTTCTGCAAATTTTTATAGATTATTTTTGACAGGATGAAAACGTGTGGCAACCGTGGTTGTAGGAGACAAGCGAAAAAATTGTAATCAAACTGAAGAAGCTCAAACTGAAGTGCATTCAGCATTCGCACATACATATATGTGTGATCGGCCATAACATAAACTCTGCAACTTACTTTAAGTCACCAATACAATATGAAATTATTATGTCTTTTGTTTAATATGATTTATGATTTCGGGCAAGAAAAGCAGAAGAATTATCATTATGATTGGAAAATCATTTGTGGATTCATGATAACGTAAACGTCGAATTTGATGTAATACCATGCTACTGGGCCATGCCCTCTGAGCCTGAGTCTGTAACAAGAGCCATGGCAAAAAGAACAGAAACAAAACAATTTCCAAGTAAGGCAATTTTCATAACATGTGATCAGCACAAGAAAATTAATTGCTGTTGCAATATCGTAAAATCAAACAAATGCTACTAATATGTGCGACAGCTAGCAATTTTAGATATTAAATTTACCATAGCAACATTAAAATGTGTGCCGTTTTTACCGGTCTATCCTATTGCTCAAATGGCTTTTGTTTGAGATGTAGCTGGAGATGGAAACCAAAAAAAAAATATACGGTGGCATGGCGTCATAAATGGTATGTTTGTACTGGGAATAAGAAGAAATATGAGCTTTGTGTCAACCAAAGGATGTTGATGTGAATGAATCAAGCTTAGGCCTCATTGCCATGCTGACATTCTAATTTTCCAACATGGTGAAAATTAATTGTTAGAAAATTAGCAAAAAAGAATTTAATTCTAATTAAATTTTTTTTTTCTTAATAATTTTTTCTTTAAATTGTTTTTTTTTTTTTTTTTGTTTAAGCAGCTTTACCTCCTACTCTTCTCAATTATTATTTTTCCCTAAAACCATGGAATTTCCCCCATGTCCTTGTAACTGAAAATGAACTATGTCCCTGGTTTGTTTTCCCGAGTTTTCAATGAACGCAACAAAACAGAAAACCCCAAGGACAAGCCTTTATGCAAAATATTTTTTTGTTAGAGACGCAAAAGTAAACTCCACAACGGCATCATTGCCTCATTGAAAAGAAATATAGGCTCCGATTAAAAATTTTTTATAAAGCTTCCGGTATTAGCAAAACAGTCATGTTTCAGTGAATATAAAACACAGCGCCAATCAATGCGCTATATGAATATTGCTTTTGCTTTTTGTTTTTCTCCATAGTCCATCGTCCAACGAAAAAATATCGACTTGGTTTTTACTTGCTTTAAAGGGCAAACATCTTGCTTGTGAATACACCAAGAAAAATTGATAAATAATTTATAAAATAATAATATAGTTAATTAATAAATTTAATAAAAATTTGTTAACAAAAAATATTCTGAACAGGAAAATTTTGTCATAAAATTTTATATTTTTCTATAGAAAATTTTGTCAAATTTTTATCAATCTATAGAAAATTTTGTCAAACTTATTATTTCTATGGAAAATTTGTCAAAATTTTATTTCTATAGAGAATTTTGCCAAAAATTTTGTTGCTCTAACAAACAACTTTGTAAAAAAAATTTGATTATCTATAGAAAATTTTGTAAAAATTTTATTTTTTATAAGAAAAATTTTGTCAAAATTTTATTTCTTATAGAAATTTTATTCTAATGAAAATTTTGTCTAAAATTTATTTCTATATAGAAAATTTTGTCAAAAATTTTATCTCTATTGGAAAATTTTGTTAATTTAAATTCTATAGACAATTTTGTAAAAATTTTATATTCTATAGAAAAATGTTTACAAAATTTATTTCTATAAAACAACTTTTTGTAAAAAATTGATATTTCTATAAGAAAATTTGGCAAAACTTTATTTTTATAAACAAAATTTGGTCCAAAATTTTATTTCTAATAGAAAATTTTTGTCAAAATTTTTATATCTATAGAAATTTGTCAAAATTTTTATTTCTATAATTACAAAATTTGTGCAAAATTTTAATTTCTATTAAATTTTTTTGCAAAATTTTTATTTCTATTTAAATTTTTTGCAAAATTTTATTTCTATAGAAAATTTTATCAAAAATTTTTTTCTATAGAAAAATTTTGTAAAAAATTTTATTTCTATAGAGAATTATTGGCAAAAAAAATTTTGTTTCTAATAAAACAACTTTTGGCCAAAAATTTATTTTTAATAGAAAAAGTTTGTTAAACAATTTTATTTCTATAGAAAATTTTGTCATAAATTTTATATCTATAGAAATTTGTTGTCAACATTTTTTATTTCTAAGTGGAAAATTTTGTAAAAAATTTTATTTCTTACAGGAAAATTTTGCACAATTTATATTTATATATAGATAAATTCTGTCAAAAATTATTGTTTTTATAAACAAGCTTTTTGTAAAAAAATTTGATATTCTAATAGGAAAATTTTGTCAAACTTTTATATTCTATAGAAAATTTTGTCAAAAAATTTTTATTTCTAAATAGAAAATTTTGTCCAAAATTTTATTTCGCATTAGAAAATTTTTGTCAAAATTTTATTTCTATAGAAAATTTTGTCAACATTTTATTTTTATAGAAAATTTTGTCAAAATTTATTTTTATTGAAAATTTTGTCCAAAATTTTGTTTATAGAAAATTTGTCATATTTTATTTCAGTAGATATATTTTATTATTTATTTCTAATAGAAACTATTGTCAAAAAATTTTATTTCAAATGGAAAATTTGGAAAAGATTATTTTATAGAGAATTTGTCAAAATTTTATTATAAAGAAAATTTTGTAAAATTTTATTTTCCATAGAGAATTTTGTCAAAAT
>PGFW01069243.1:13169-27066 GCA_003123925.1 Haematobia irritans | reverse complement strand
TCATTATTTCATCAATGTCATAATGTGAATGGACTAGGGCGCGTATTGGCTGTTGGTTACTTTGGAATTTTTTGTAGCCTGATCATTAGTCAACACTGGCCATGCTTGATATTGGCGACAAACGTTCTCGGTGCTCTCTAGTAATTAAAGATGAATATAATGTCAATGTCAGTGTCGTGTGCCATTACAATGCTTACAATAAAACGAAGACCAGTACTTATAGCTAATTACAAAATTAGCCTGAAAAGATGCTTTAGAGATAATGATTTTTGGGTCTGTGGTTTAGGTTTTGCCTATTTAGGAAGATTAATTCTACATTTTTGTCTGAGTTAAATTTATGAGGATTAGTCTTCTAAAGGCCCACTAAATATTGATTTTCTAATTCGTACATAATTATGATTCTTGCTTACGTCCGTTTGTCTATCCTAATAACACCATCTAAAATAATGGCAATTGCAATTAAAACAGTGATACCTAAATAATTGCGTTTTTCTTTTGAAAAATCAAATCCATCTATAAAAGTTTTTTATGGGAAAATTTCAAATCATTTTTTTATCCACATAAATCTACATAATCATGGATTTTTCTTTCTATTTCATCAAATAAATTCTTCATGAAATTGGACTATTCGGAGAATTAACCTTGTTTACCACAAGAGAAAAATGTCATGAAATATGGTGCATACTTTTCAGGCGAAATATTGTACGCTTCATAGTTACCTCTAAATTAAATAAAAAAATCGCCTCAATATTGCAAAAAGGAGGACATAAATAAATATTTTGGCGAAAATCTAAGGGTATTTAGTTGGGCATAATTTTTACAATTACGGAGGATAAACTTATTCTCCAACATACTTCTATGCGATAAATGTATTCACTTCACAAGTTACTTATCAATTAAATACCAAAATTGATTGCATGCCTACTATTTCAAGCCTCACTTAGACTTTCAGTTCCTTGCGCACTACTAACAATGGCCTGAAACTCTTTCTTATCAATTAGTGTATCTCTCCTTTTTGTCAAATTTTTATTTCTATAGAAAATTTTTGTTCAAATTTTATTTCCATTAGAAAAATTCTGTCAAAATTTATTTCTTTAGACAATTCTGTTAACTTTGTTAATTTCTATAGAAATTTTGTCCAATTTTATTTTCTGTTGGAATTTTGTCACAATTTTTATTTCTACTAGAACAATATTCGCTTAAAATGTTTGAATTAATAAAGAAAATGTTGCCAAAACGTTCATTTCTATAAAAAATTTTTGTCAAAATGTTTATTTCATACAAAATATTTTGTCAAACGTTTTTTTCTATAGAAAATTTTGCCAATATTTTTATTTTCTATGAAAATTTTTGTTCAAATTTTATTTTGTGAAATTTTTTGTCAAATTTTTTTCTATAGAGAATGTTTGTCAAAATTTTTTATTATCTATAGAAAATGTTGTCAAACATGTTATTTCTATTGAAAATTTTGCCAAAATTTTAATTCTATAGAAATTTTATTCAAAATTAATTTCTATAACAAAATTTTGTCTACATTTTATTTCTATAGAAAATTTTAGTCAAAATTGTATGTCTATAGAAAACTTTGTCAGCATTTTATTTCCATATAAAATTTTGTCAAAATTTTATTTCTTAGAAATAAAATTTCACTTCTATAGGAAATGTTGCCAAAATTTTATTTCTATAAAAATCTTATTCAACATTTTATTTCTATTCGAAAATTTCTGTCAAAATTTAATTTTTTAAGATGATAAATTTTTGTCAACATTCTTATTTCTATAGAAAATTTTGTCAAAATTTTATTTTTTCTATAGAAAATTTTTTGTTCAAAATTTTATTTCTATTAGAAATTTTGCCAATATTTATTTTCTATTAGAAAAATTTTAGCCAAAATTTATTTCTAATAGAAAATTTTTTGTCTACATTTTTTTTATTAGAAATTAATTATAGTCAAAATTGTATTGTCTATAGAAAATTTTTTGACAACAGTTTTAATCTATATATTTATAAAATTCAAATGATGTTTGTTTATTGTGATGTTTGTTTGTTTTGTTTGTTTATTTGTATGTTCCGGAGTTTGGTGCGAAAACGGCTGAACCGATTACTTGAAAACTTTTCAGAGATCGTGGGGGGCACTCATGTGCTGAAATGGGGTACCTCATTTTTGACATTATGTCGCGGAGAGGACCTCCCCTTTTGTCCGACTTTTGAAAATTTAGACAAAGTTTTGACCGATTTGCACGAAACTTTTTCTGGGATAGTAGGGGTTTATCCCTGACAAGATTCGCAAAGCGACTTTTTTGAAAATAGAGCTCAAATTTTCCGATTTGCTTGAAATCCGGAAACGGTCTGAACGACTTATTTTGAAATTTTTATAGAGAAGGTAAAGGATTGATCATTTATGTAGAATAGTGGTAAATCATTTTTTATATTTTTCTGGCCCGGGGGGGTGGGGGTACCACCCCCTTGCCTCGATTTTTTTTAGATATTGGACATTACGTTTTCAGATTTGCTGAAACTCGCCAAACGGTTGAACCGAAGGTTATAAAATTATGATCATTTGGTTAGGAAAAAGGGGGGGGGTGGCGGCGGGGCGGGGGGGGTACTTTCCCTTTTGTTATATCGGGTCGTGGAGAGGAGGCTACCTTCCCTTTGCCCGATTTTTTTTGAAAATTGGATATAACTCTTCCGATTAACTTAAAAATTTTCAGGGATGGTAGGGGTGGCCTTAGAAAGGAGCCGACTAATTTATTTTTTCGAAATTTAGTCGATGGAGGGGTCTCTCCCCTTTACTCTACTTTTTTTAAATACAGATACAGTAAAATCAGGTACAGAATACTCTTCTTCGCGTGTTTTATTTGAAATTTACCCACAGTAGTCGTTGCAAAATGTTTTAGGAAACTGTTCTCTACCTGCTTTTTAAAAACGAAATAGTGCGTACACACGTATCTTTTGTATTAAAAAAAAACTTAATTAAATTGCTGGCTTTTTATTTTACCCTTTCATAAACTATACCGATAAAGTAGTATAAACAGTGTGAAATTCGTGTGTTAGCAATAATTACCTTCGATTATTACCATTTGCATTCACAACTCTGTAACTCTGTAACAACTCTGTAACTCCTGTAATAAATTTTTAAATCATGCCAATGAAGAAGAAGGCAACTCTTACGAAACTTTCTATAAAATCGCAGAAACTAAACAAGATAGGAATCTAAAGCAGTCGCAAAGGAGGAGCGTTGAGTTGCGTTTAGAAGAAAATAGAAATAAGAGCAACAACTTCTAGACAACGCAGAGCCAAAACCAACAGCATGATAATTCGGAATCCTGTTCACAAGATTTCGATAAAGCACATTGCGCTACATTAGAGAATCTTGAGAAAGTTCGCCTGCAGAATCAAGCACAACCGAATACGGACGTTAGTTCTCGAGAAATCGAAACTCAGATATCCAGCGGCGATATTCGGCTCCAATCGCATTGTAAGAACTATTGCATTGAGACAAATCTGAAACGCAAAAAAGAACAACGCGAATACCGACTCCAATCGCAATTGGTCAGAACTCTTTCATTTAGAGAATCGGAGACGCAACAACCAATGCGGAAATACGTTACGCTCCCAACTGGATAAGAACTGCTGCATCGCGACAATCAGAGACACAACAACAACATGATGCCGAGTGCAATTTCAGAACAAGGTACGAATTTTTCCAAATTCGTTATAAATCAGAATCTGTAGAAGATCAAGCCTTACGCGTATTTTATCACAGCGCTTAAGATCATCCGACACTAGATCCGCCGAAAAGTTCCAAAGGGAAGAGAAAGGCGACTTAAGGAGCAGAAAGTTTTTTTCTTGCAAATTTACATTTAGGCAGTGAGGGAAGGTTATTTGGAACGAAGAGGCAACCTTCCTTGCCCACCTGAAGCGAAGTTTTCAAGTACCTTTTTCAGGAAGGTTCTAGGGGTTGTATTCACTAGCGTGTTTGTCGATATTGTATCGGGGAATAGTGACGTCCTTTTAAAACATTAGAGGCCAAGATTTTAACAATCGCCGATCTACTTGAATTTACAGGGAACGTGGGAGGAGGTGATTTAAATTTATACTATGATTTTACAATTAGTATATTAATTTTTCGAATATCTGGTTGTGGGAAGGTGGGAAATTTCAATAACACTTTGTCGATTTATTTCGATTAGAATCTTATTAGGGACCATTTTGAGTTAGTTGCGAAATTATTAGGGTACGTGATAGATCGATTATCAGGTCGGAGTCCTTTTTTTTTCTTTTAATTGAAAGTTAGAGGGGTTGTCCGTAAATTGGAACTCCGGTACATAGATTTTTATGATTTTGCACAGACTTCTTTTTAGTAAAGAACTTAAATTTTACATGAAAGTGAGCAGCCAACGTAGCAGGGTGCATCATTTTCGCCAACTTTTAGCAAATGTTAATGTATGGTAAAATTTTTTTACTATTTTGCTTTTATTCCGATTTATTGGATGGGAAAGAGTAATTCTTTGTTATGTTTATTATTAATATTAGTGCTCTAATTTTAGATATGTGATGGGAGAAGGATACCTTTCCTTGACAAACAACACTTAAAATTCATAAGAAATATGAAAAGGTACACCCTCTCCCGCCGATATTTTGTACCTATAAACGAAAAAATCAAGTGCCGATTTGTTTAAAGAATTCAAATCTTTTCGGAATTTGTTTTTTCAGCACGTAGGATTTTGTTTTGACTAAGTATAACGCGCAAAATTTCTTCCAAATATGCTTTAGGAAGGCGCAGCGAAGCGGGCCGGGTACGCTTAGTTCCATATATAAAATGTTGTCAACATTTTATTTTTCTATCGGAAAATTTTTGTCAACAATTGATTTTTATTAAAAAAAATTTATCAAAATTTTATTTCTATAGAAAATTTTGTCAACATTTTATTTCGTATAGAAAATTTTTGTTCAAAATTAATTTCTATAGAACAATTTTTGCTCAAAAATTTAACTTTTTTATAGTAAATTTTGTCAAAAGTTTATTTCTATAAAAATTTTGTTCAAAATTTTTATTTTTATAGAAAATTTTTTAATAATTTTATTTCTATGAAAAAATCTTTGTCACAATTTTATTTCTCTTTCGTTTTTGTTTTGTTATCTGTTGGTTTTTTTTCTTATAAGCATTAGTTGTTGTTTTTTTATTTAGCTTAAAACGCATGCTATTGACTTAAATCTACAAGTGTAGAAACCAACAGAGGAAAAGAATTTTTGTCAAATTTTATTTCGGCCGAAAACCCTATTCGCACTGCAAGAATGATTGGATGTCACGCACGATTTCGAATTACCACATTTTTGTTTCTATTAGAAATTTTTTGTAAAGATTTTTAATTCTACCGAAAATTTTGTCAAATTTTTTTTCGATGCGAAAATTTTTCTTCTAAATTTTATTTCAATAGTAATAGTTTTTCAAAATTTTTTATTTCTGTGGGACAATTTTTGCCAAAATTTTATTTCTTCAGAAAATTTGTCAAAAAATTTTGTTTTTTTATTATAAAATTTTTGCAAAATGTTATTTTCTATATACAACTTTGCGTAAAATATTATTTTCTGTGGCAAATTTTGTCTAAATGTTATCTTTCTATAGAAAATTTGTTCAAAAATTTAATTTTATATAAAAATGTAGTTCAAAATTATATGTCTATTAGAAAATTTTACCAACATTTTTATTTCCATATAAAATATTTTGTCAAAATTTTATTTCTATGGAAATAAATTTCACTTTTCTATTAGAAATTTTGTTTCAAAATTTTTATTTCTTATAAAAATTCAACAATTTTATTTCAATCGAAAATTTTGTAAAATGTTTTGTCTATTTAAAATGTTGTCAAAATTTATTTTCTATTTAGAAAATTTTGTCAAAATGTTATTGCTATAGAAAAATTTTTCACACTTTTATTTTCATTAGAAGAATTTTTGTAAAAGTTTTGTTTCTACAGAAAATTTTGTCAAATTGAATTTCTATAGGAAAAAATTTATGGCAAAAATTTATTCCTATTAGAAATCTTTATCAAAATTTTTATTTCTGTGAAAAATTTTGGCAAAATTTTATATCTATAAAAATTTTTTTTATAGTTAATGCTTACAGGAAATTTGGTTAAAAATTTTTAAATTTCTACCCGAAAATTTTGTTCAAATGTTTTTCGATTAGAAAATTGTTGTTGTTTTTTTATTTTTCAGCTTCAAAACCATGCATTGAACTAAACTAAAAATGTTAGCTTAACCAACAGAGGAAAAGAATGTTTTCGTCTAATTTATTTGGGGCAAAAGCCTATCGACTGCCAAGATGGTTTTCGGACGTTTCGGAAATTACCACATTTTGTTTCTAATTAGAAATTTTTTGTAAAGATATCTTAATTCTACCGATATTTTTGTCAAAAATCTTTTTCATGAAAAATTTTCTGCTCAAAATTTTATTTCTAAAGAAATTTTGCATCAAAATTTTATTCCTCAGTTGAAAAATTTTGCTCATAATTTATTTTCTATGGTAAAAATTTGTCAAATTTTTGTTTCTGTAAAGAAATTTTTTCTACATAGAAAATTTTGTTTTAAATTTTAATTTACATGAATGTAAGAATTTTAATTTTGAAAAATGTCATAAATTTTTTTGATATGGAATAATTTTCGCAAAATTTTTATTTCTTGATATTATAAATAATTCTTAAAATTTTGGCAAAATTTTATTTGTTATAGGACAATTTTTCCAAATTTGTATTTCTATAGAATAATTTTTGTTAAAATTAGTATTTCTATAGAAAATATTCCGTAAATATTAGTATTAAACATTGTCAAAATTTTATGGCTGTTAAATACTTGCAAATTTATCTTTCTATAGATAAATTCCCAGTTGCCAAAAATGTTTATTTTCTATAGAAAAATTTTGTCAAAATTTTATTTCTATTGAAAATTTTGTCAAAATTTTATTTTTAGAGAAAATTTTTTTCAATAATTTTATTACGATAATTTAGAAAATTGAGATTGAAAATTTTCACATTTCTCTATAGCAAATTGATTCCTTCAATATTACATTTATGTTCTATAGAATAATCTATTGCAAATTTTATTGAATTTCTTATGGAAAAATTTTTAAAATTCATATTTCTATAAGACATTTTGTCAAACAGACTCTTATTAACACATTTTCCAATAATTTATCCTATAAAAATCTGTGTTAATACATAATAAAATAATTTATTTCTCCATAGACACGAGAATTTGTTTGATCGAAAAATGTTATTTTCTCTAGAAATTTTGTATATTTTATTTTATCAAATGTCTTTCAAGTAACTAATTTTGTGAAATTTGTATTCTACAAAATTTTGTCAATAGAAAATTTTGTTCTAAAATTTATTTCCTATAGGAAATTTTGCTAAAAGTTTATATTTCCTATTAGAAAAATTTTGTAAAATATTTATTTCTATTGCAAAATTTTTGCAAAATTTTATTTGTATAGAAAATTTTGTCAACATTTTATTTTCTATAGAACGACTTTTGTCAAAGTTTTATTCTAAAGAAAATTTTGTCAAAATTGTAATTTCTATAGAAAATATTTTGTAAAAATGTATATTTTCTATACAAAATTTTTTTCAAAATTTTATTTCATATAGAAATTTTGCCCAATATTTTTATTCTAATAAAAAATTTGTGCATATAGAACATTTTGTCACAATTTTATTCAATAGTAATTTTCTGTAAAAATTTTAATTCAACCGAAAATTTTGTCAAAAATTTTTTTTGATAGAAAATTTTCTCAAAATTTTATTTCTGTGGAAAATTTTGGCAAAATTTTATTTCTATAGAAAATTTTGTTATAATTTAATGCTTACATAAAATTTTGTACAATTGTAAATTCTACCGAAAATTTCGTCAAAATTTTTTTTCGATTAGAAAATTTTTTCCCAAACTTTTTTTTTCATAGAATATTTTATAAAAATTTTATTTCTGTGGAAATATTTGGCAAAATTTTATTTCTACAGAAAATTTGTCTAAATGTGGTTTATAAATAAAATGTTGTTTCTATAGAAATTTTTTGCAAAATTTTATTCTGTATACAACTTTGGTAAAAAATTTATCTTCTGTGGAAAATGGTGGTGTCAAAATTTTATTTCTATAGAAATTTTCTTCTGAAAATACCAGATCTACAATAGCCATATTGATGCATGTTCCCCAAAGGGTTAAACTAATTTGAATAACTCTGATCTATGGCCTTGATCTGTCTCAAAACAATAAAGGAACTGAAGGCAAGCCTATAACATTGCCAACATTTTGTTTAATACCAATATTTTTTCAAACTTTATTACATGCGGTCTCCAATGGGTTAAATGGCCATTTACATATTGCCTGTCATACACAATTCATTTTCTCATCTATTGTGCATTTAATAGCCGACAAATGTTAATTCGATTTTCATTAGGAGGAGAAGATAGAAATCATTTTTCTTGGCTAAAGAAATCCAATGATATGTTTCTTTCGTTCAGGATCATTTAGTATGGCCGTGACCGACGACCACCCCGTACGTTGATCTGTTTCTTGCAATGAATTTCCATTTTTCCTCTCTCTTCTATCTCTCTTCAAAGGCGCATACATCATTCACCAAATCAGTGTCACGTCTGGTCGATGTGGTTGCTAGCGAAATAACAAATGTTCTGCTGCCTCGATTCAGTTTTTGGCCTAACTGAACTAACATCGTAAGCGGAAAAATGGCAACAACAATCCACAAATAACATTGGCCAATATTTAACGGAAAATAACATCCCATATCCATTAAATGGCCAATATTAGATGCTGATGATGATGCTGTGCTGTTGCCACTGCCACAGCCACACACTTTTGGCTCGAGCGCAACTAAAAATCGCGTTAGCTGAGTTTATTTCATTTCAGTGGGTATTCCAAGCACCACCGATATACCGACCAATCGACCCACAGCCAGCCCCTACATCCAATAGCCAGCCAGTTGCTGTCGCTGTCTCAATCCAAATACTGGCCATTTATTGCTGTTGCCGTTGCTGTATAACAACACATCTCGAGGAGATATTGCTGAATATTTATTTTAGTGAAAATTCGTTTTTCACAATTTTCCTCCTCTGGCTGGTTGCCATACATTGCCATGAATCGCTTGGCTAACCGTTGCTGTTCGCCTGGTATTGGAAGCGGAAAATTCCTTTGAGGATTCGTCATAAAGGAAAAGAGAAACGATTCGCGGTAACCTTTGATGTGATATGCCAGAGGAGTACTGTTTGACGTAGATGCTGTGATGTACATTGTGGGGCCACAGCAAAGACCCAGTTTGATGTGATGATGATGTCGACGACGACGACGACTAGCACCAGTGGTGTTGCTCTTGCCAAAGCTTTGTAGGCCACTACCGGCAGCAATCTTGCACTTTTGTTGTAACATTCAAGAGGCAAATTGTTTACAGGTTGTCTGAATGTTTCTCGCTTTGCTTATAGTTGGCCATAGACTACTGCCAATATGAGTGGCCAACATAGTTCATAATTAATTGTTTGCCTCGAAGTCATAACGTTAGAGACCGACCCTCCTGCCATCGATAAATGTTTCTAAATGGATTTTTGCAAACCAAACTACCTGGCTTGCTATCTACCTAGGAGGCTTAATATGCTTGGCTATATGCTCATCTTTGTGGAGAGGCATAAATGGCAACAATGTTGCAAAATTCGAATATTTTTCAATTTTCTTTTGCTGTTGTATAAGCTGTCTCTTAACAGTGGTCCAGGTAATGTCGGACGCACAACTGATATTGCAATATCGCCATGTGAAAATTCTGTAAAAATTTTATTTCTATAGAAAATTTTTGTCAAAATTTTATTTCTATGGAAAATTTTGTCAAATATTTATTAATATAGAAAATTTTGTCAAAAATTTTTCCCTATAGAAAATTTTATAAAAATTTTATTTCTATAAAAAGTTTAGTTACAATTTTATTCCTATAGAACATTTTGCCAAAATTTTAGTTCTATAGAAAAATTTGTCAATATTTTATTTCCATAAGAAAATTTTTGTCAAAATATTATTTCTATACAAAATATTTTCAAAATTTTATTTCTATAGAAAATTTTGTTAAAATTTTATTTCTATAGGAAAATTTGTCAAAATGTTATTTCTCTAGAAATTTTAATAAATTTTCATTTCTTTTAGAAATTTTTTTCAAAACATTTTTATTTCTATTGGATTTTTCGTTTGGCTTGAGGTCACACAGGAAAAAATTTCACGAAAATTTTTCCAATTAAAATCTTAATTGAGCTTTAAAAAATATTCAATTAAAAATTTAATTGAATCAACAAATTTTTAATTGAAATAAAAATCAATCACACAAATTAATAGTATCAATTAATTTTTTAATTGGATCAATCAATTTTTTAATTGACTGCCAATTAATTTTTTAATTGATACTATCATTTCTGTCAACATTTTATTTCTATGGAAAATTTTGTCAAAATTCAATTTCTATAGAAAATTTTGACAAAAGTTTTGTAAATATTTTATTTCTATAGAAAATTTTGTTAAAATTTTACTTCTATGGAAAATTTGGTCAAAATTTTATTTCTATAGAAAATTTTGTAAATTTTATTTCTATAGAAAATTTTTTAAATATTTTATTTCTATAGAAAATTTTGTTAAAATTTTATTCTATGGAAAATTTTGTCAAAATTTTATTTCTATAGAAAATTTTTATTTCCAAATAGAAAAATTTCTCAAAATTTTATTTCCTATAGAAAAATTTCTCAAAATTTTATTCCTATAGAAAAATTTCTCAAAATTTTATATCTATAGAAAATTTTGCCAAAATTTTATTTCCGTAGAGAATTTTGTCCAAATTTTATTTCTATAGAAAATTTTGTCTAAATTTTATTTCTATAGAAAATTTTATCAATATTTTATTTCTATAGAAAATTTTGTCAAAATTTATTTCTATATAAAAATTTTGCCAAAATTTTATTTCTGGTAAAAATTTTGCCAAATATTTTGTTTCTATAGAAATTTGTCAAAATTTTTATTTCTATATAAAATTTCGTCTAAAATGTTATTTCTATAGAATATTTTTCAAAATTTATTTCCATAGAAAATTTTGTAAAATTTTATTTTATAGAATATTTTGTAAAAATTTTATTTCTATAGAAAAATTTTGTTAAAATTTATTTCTATAAAAATTTTGCCCAACATTTTATTTTCTATAGAAAATGTTGTCAAAATTTTATTTCTATAATAAAATTTCTCAAAATGTTATTTCTATAGAAAAATTTGTCCAAAATTTTATTTCTATAGAATTTTTGTCAAAATTTTATTTCCATAGAAATTTTGTTAAAATTTTATTCTATAGAAATTATGTCAAAATTTATTTTCTATAGAAATTTGTTCAAGATTTTATTTCTATAAAAAAAATTGTGAAAATTTTATTTCTCTAAACAATTTTGCCAAAATTTTATTTCTATGCACAGTTTTGTTGAAATTTCATTTCTATGGAAAATTTTGACAAAATTTTATTACTATAGATTTTTTTTTCAAAATTTTACTTATATAGAAATTTTTGTCAAAATTTTATTTCTATAGAAAATTTTGTCAAATTTTTTTTCCATAGAAAATTTTGTCAAAATTTTATTTCTATGGAAAAATTTGTCAAGATTTTTTTCTATGGAAAATTTTGTCAAAATTCAATTTCTATAGAAAATTTTGTCACAATTAAATCTTTATAGAAAATTTTGTAAATATTTTATTTCTATAGAAAATTTTATTAAAATTTTATTTTAATTCAATAAACAAAATTTTATTTCTATTGAAAATTTTGTTAAAATTTTATTTCAATGGAAAATTTTGTCAAAATTTTATTTCTATAGAACATTGTAAATATTTTATTTCCATAGAAAATTTTGTAAAATATTTTATTCCCATAGGAAAATTTTGTAAATATTTTATTTCTATAGAAAATTTTTGTTAAAATTTTATTTTCTAATTGAAAATTTTGTGAAAAATTTTATTTTCTATAGAAAAAAATTTCATAAAACTTTATTTCTATAGAAAATTTGTTAAAAGTTTTAATTTTCTAGCAGAAAAATTCGTCAAATTTTATTTCTGTAAAAATTTTGTCCAAAATTTTATTTCTATAGATAATTTTTTTCAAAATTTTATTTCTAGAAAAATTTGTTAAGAATTTTATTTCTATAGATAATTTTGTCAAAATTTTATTTCTATAGAAAATTTTGTCAAAAATGTATTTCTATAGAAAAATATTTGTCAAAAATTTTATATTTCTATTGAAAATTTTGTCAAAATTTTGTAATTTCTTATAGAAAATTTTACAAATATTTTATTACTATAGAATGTTTTCAAAATTTTATTTCTTATGGAAATGTCAAATTTTTCTATAGAATATTTGTCAATTTTTTCATAGGACAAATTTCATTGCAAAATTTTCTATTCTCTTTTTGTTTGTTATTGTTGCTTCTCTTTCAATCGTTTATTGTTTTTGTTTTTTGATCTCAGCTTAAAGCCATGCCATTGACTAAACTACAAGTGTAGCTTAATCCAACAGAGCGAATAGTAATTTGCTTGTCAAATTTAATTGCGGCAAAGCCCTATAGACTGCCAACAGAATGGTTGGCATGTACAGCCTGTTTCCCGTCGGAATACCACAGTTCCTCATCAGCATCCTCTACTTTGCCAGCAAACTATCAACCAATTATCAGAATAACATTCGTGGTAATTCACGTCAACACCAAAGTGAACTACCACTTGAACCTTCCAAAAGAGGGTTTGCATTAGTTGGGAGGTTCAAGTGCTAGTCACTTTGTTGAGTGAATTACCCGAATTTATTCTGCATAATTGGGTTGATAGTTTTTGCTGCACACTTGTAGTTTAAAATTTCTATTTCTATAAAAATTTTCGTCACAATGTTATTTCTATTAAAAATTTTGTCAAAAATTTTATTTCTATTGAAAATTTTGTCCAAAATTTATATTTCTAATGGAAAAAATTTGCATAATTTTTTTCTCTAAAGAAATTTTTAACTAAAGAAATTTTGTTAAAATTTTAATTTCTATAGAGAATTTTATTAAAATTAATTCTTATAGAAAATTTGGCAAAATTTTATTTCTATATAAAAATTTTGGCAAAATTTTATTTCTATAGAAAATTTTGTCAAAATTTTATTTCTATAGAAAATTTTGTTAAAATTTTATTTCTATAGAAAATTTCGTCAAAATTTTATTTCTATAGAAAATTTTGTTAAAATTTTATTTCTATAGAAAATTTTGTCAAAAATGTATTTCTATAGAAAATTTTGTCAAAATTTTATTTCTATTGAAAATTTTGTCAAAATTTTATTTCTATAGAAAATTTTATCAATATTTTATTACTATAGAAAATGTTGTCAAAATTTTATTTCTATAGGAAATTGTGTCAAAATTTTATTTCTATAGAACATTTTGTCAAAATTTTTTTCTATGGAAAATTTTGTCAAAATTCAATTTCTATAAAACATTTTGTCAAAAATTCAATTTCTCATTAAAAATTTGGCACAAAATTTTATTGCTATAAAAAATTGTGTCAAAATTTTATTTCCATAGAAATTTTGTCAAAAATTTATTTCTATAGAAAATTTTATCAATATTTTATTTCTATAGAAAATGTTGTCAAAATTTTATTTTCTATGGAAAATTTTGTCAAAATTCAATTTCTATAGAACATTTTGTCAAAATTCAATCTCTATAAAATTTTTGCCAAAATTTTATTGCTATAGAAAAAATTGTGTCAAAATTGTATTTCTATAGAAATTTTGTCAAAAATTGTATTTTCTTATAGAAAATTTTTATCAATATTGTTATTTCTATAGAAAATTTGT
>PGFW01069243.1:0-10421 GCA_003123925.1 Haematobia irritans | reverse complement strand
TGGTCAATAATTTTATTTTCTCATGCGAAAATTTTGTCAAAAATTCAATTTTCCTATAGAACATTCTGTCAAAATTCAATCTCTATTCAAATTTTTTTGCCAAAATTTTTATTGCCTTATAGAGAAAATTGTGTCAAATTGTTTTTCGTATAGAGAAATTTTTGTCAAAAATTAGTATTTTCTTATAGAATTTTTATCCAATATTTATTTCTATAGAAAAAATTTTTGTAAAATTTTATTTCTATAGAAAATTTAGTCAAAATTTTGTCTAAATTCAATTTCTATAGAAAATTTTGTCAAAAGTTTATTTCTATAGAAAATTTTGTAAATATTTTATTTCTATTGAAAATTTTGCCAAAATTTTATTTCTATAGAAATTTTGTCAAAATTTTATTTCTAGAAAATTTTGTTTAAAATTTTTATTTCTATAGAAAGTTTTGTCCAAAATTTTGTATTTCTTTACAAGAAAAATTTTGCAAAATTTATTTCTTTTTTGTTTGTTATTGTTGGCTTCTCTTCAATCGTTATTGTGTTTTTTTTTATCTCAGCTTAAAGCCATGCATTGACTAAACTACAAGTGTAGCTTAACCAACAGAGGAAAAGGTATGCTTGTCAAATTTATTTGGGCAAAGCCCTATAGACTGCAAGATGGTTGGATGTACAGCTGTTTCGGAATTACCACATTCCTCATCAGCATCCTCTACTTGCAGCAAAACTATCAACCAATTATCAGAATAAATTCGGGTAATTCACTCAACCCAAAGTGAACTACACTTGAACCTCCCGAAAAAGGGTTTGATAGTCGGGAGGTTCAAGTGTAGTTCACTTTGGGTTGAGTGAATTACCCGAATTTATTCTGATAATTGGTTGATAGTTTTGCTGCACACTTGTAGTTTAAATTTTATTTCTATAAAAATTTTGTCACAAATTTATTTCTATTAAAAATTTTGTCAAAATTTTATTTCTATTGAAAATTTTGTCAAAAATTTATTTCTATGGGAAAAAATTTGTCAAAATTTTTTCTCTAAAGAAATTTTTAACTAAAGAAATTTTGTTAAAATTTTATTTCTATAGAGAATTTTATTAAAATTTTAATTCTTATAGAAAATTTGGCAAAATTTTATTTCTATATAAAATTTTGCAAAATTTTTATTTCTATAGAAAATTTTGCAAAATTTTATTTCTATAGAAAATTTTGTTAAAATTTTATTTCTATAGAAAATTTCGTCAAAATTTTATTTCTATAGAAAATTTTGTTAAAATTTTATTTCTATAGAAAATTTTGTCAAAAATGTATTTCTATAGAAAATTTTGTCAAAATTTTATTTCTATAGAAAATTTTGTCAAAATTTTATTTCTATAGAAAATTTTATCAATATTTTATTATCTATAGAAAATGTTGTCAAAATTTTATTTCTATAGGAAATTGTGTCAAAATTTTATTTCTATAGAACATTTTGTCAAAATTTTTTTCTATGGAAAATTTTGTCAAAATTCAATTTCTATAAAACATTTTGTCAAAATTCAATCTCTATTAAAATTTTTGCCAAAATTTTATTGCTATAAAAAATTGTGTCAAAATTTTATTTCCATAGAAATTTTTGTCAAAAATTTATTTCTATAGAAATTTTTATTCATATTTTATTTCTATAGAAAATTTTGTCAAAATTTTATTTCTATAGAAATTAGTCAAAATTTTGTCTAAAATTCAATTTCTATAGAAAATTTTGTCAAAATTTATTTTCTATAGAAAATTTTGTAAATATTTTATTTCTATTAAAATTTTTGCTAAAATTTATTTCTATAGAAAATTTTGTTCAAAATTTTATTTCTTATAGAAATTTTGTCAAAGTTTTATTCTAAAGAAATTTTGTCAAAATTGTAAGTTCTATAGAAATGTTGTCAAAAATTTTATATCTATTTTTGGCGCACAGCATCAATATTTTTGGTTACACATTTTTTCAAAATTCTATGCTAAAAGTTACTACATGCTACTCAACCACTGTGTCTCTTTGACTTTGACTCCTTTTACAAAAGCATAACCAACAACAATGGACAAAAAAGCTACAGTAACAACAACAGCAACAACAATGGAGAAATTTATGGGAAAATTCACTTTTGTTTGATGGTGATGCGCAGATGTTGACTTTTTCCACATGCTCGCACAGCAACACATACACACACACACATACTGCTATACCACATTCAGGCAAACGACTAAAAACGAATGCTTTCGGAAAGTTTGTAAAGAGGTTTGTTTGCTTTGTCCATACTGTATGAGTGTGTTTCGTGTTTTTCCTTAACTTCGTTTCCCTCTCAATCCCCAGCGAAGCATTCTACTTGACTTTTGGGATAAAACGAATGTCAGCCATAGACTGACTGACTAATCGAGACAAAGCGATTGGGGATATTGTGCAGAAATGCTTTTGGCTTTTCTCAAGTTCTGTTGGGGAGAGGGTTGGTAAATGGTGGACATTGAATGGTGGACAAGCATAGAGTGTGACTGGAGAGGATGGTTGGCCTCTTTACTTATCCTCCTTTTTGGGGTTATTCAGGTGTATGTATGTCTGTGTTGTGTTTAACGGATTTTCTAAAATAACTTGCTTTTGTTGTTTTGTTGTTGTGCTGTTGTGGAATTGTTGTTATTTTCCACTGGCCACGTATAGCTTTCTTGCATTGAGTCCAAAACATACAATATCCCAAAAACCAACAGATAGAAAAAACTGCTCTTTTTGCATTAAACAGGCAGTCAAATTGAATTGAACTTTTTATTGTCGAAAGTTTTTTGTCTGCTTGCTGCTGATTCTTTCCTTTGTTCGGTCATTTCTGTATTTCTGGGCTCCTGATTAACAAATTTCGCCGTAGATTTATTCAATGTTGAGAAAGAGATTTCCTCAAGAAGAAAATCCACATTTCTCACTAGATCTGCTCTTCTTATCCCCGCGTAAAATTCTAAAAATTCCAAAATTAAATTATCTCGATGACATTCCGCACATTTTATTGCCTAATAACTGGGAAAATTCATTTTTTATTTTCTTACAATACGCTCTGGATGTGTGACCTTATAATCATGCGTGGGAAAAACATGGGTTTTTGTTTCTTCAGGAAAAACCGTCTTTTTTTTTCTCAAAAATTATATTTTGTAAGTTCACGATAAAAAAGCTTAATGGATTTCTTATGTCAATATTACGAAAAGAGGGCCCATACAGTCTTTTTATTATTATGGGCAATTGGAAATATTGGAATACTGTTTCATCACACTGAAAAAAAAAAAAAATGTTCGTTGAGCAGAGAACCACTAAACATTGACAATTAATTATCCATTATATAATCAGTTTAAGCAGAAAATGAAGCCGACTAAAATTTTGGCCGAAAATTTTTTACAGAAAATAAAAAAAATTTTGACAAATTTTTTCTGCTAGAACATAAAAACTTGTAACAAAATTTTCTATTAGAAATAACAGTTTTGATGACAATTTTTTACTATAGCAAATAAAATTTTCACAAAAATTTTCCAATTAGCAAATAAAATTTTTAACAAAAATCTTTCTATAGAAATAAAATATTTACAAAATTTTCCTATGGGAATAAAATATTTTACAAAATTTAATCTATGGCCAAATAAAATTATTACAAAACTGCTTCTATTAGAAATAAAATTTTGAACAAAATTTTTCCATATTTGAAATAAAATTTATAACAAAATTTTCAATAGAAATAAAATTTTGTTTATTGACATTAAAATAAAATTTTAATAAAATTCTATAGAAATAAAATATTTTACAAAATATTTTCTATAAAAGAATTTAATTGTGACAAAAATTTTCTATGAGTAATTGAAATTTGAACAAAATTTCCATAGAAAAAAATCTTGACAAATTTTTCCATAGAATTAAAATTTGACAAAATTTCTATGAAAAAAAATTTGAACAAAATATTTCCATATAGAAATAAAATTTTGCCACAAAAATTTCGTATATAAAGTACAAATTTGAAAAAAAAATCTTAGTAAATAAAATTTTTGTCAAAAATTTTTCCATAGTAATGAAATTTCAACAAAAAACTGTGCATAGAAATAGAAATTTTAGCGCAAATTGTTAGCAGCAAATTAAATAATTTTTCACAAGTTTTTTTTATAGCAAATAAAATTCTGACAAAATTTTCCTATAGCAAATAAAATTTTTGACATAATTTTCATATAGCAAATAAAAAATTTTAACAAAATTTTCATCATCGAAATAACAAATTTATGACAAAAGTTATTCTATAGAAAATAAACATTTTGCACAAATTTTCCTATAGAAATAACATTTTGCACGAAAATTTTATATAGAAATAAAATTTTGACAACATTTTCGTATAGCAAATTAAAAAATGTCTCCGGCAAAACTTTTTATAGAAATAAAATTTTAACAAAATTTTCCTATAGAAAATAAAATCTTTATACAACAAATCATTCTATACAAAATAAAATTTTAAACAAAATGTTTCTATGCGAAATAAAATTTTACCAAAAATAATTCTATAGAAATAACATTAGACGAAATTTTTATAGAAAATAAAATTTATCTTTTTCTTTTATGGAAATAAATTTTCACTAAAGAAAACAATTTTGGAGAAATTTTTTAAATCTCTTAGAAAATAACATTTTGACAAAATATTTCTTATCTAGAAATAAAATTTTTGCAGAAAATTTCTCTCTAAAATAAAAAATATTTGGATAAAAATTTGCTAATAGCAAATAAAAATTAGGAAAAATATTCTATGAATAAAATTTGGCTTAAATTCTTCTATACGGAAATAAAATTTTGGCCAAAATTTTTCCTATAGATATAAAATTTTGAGGAAATTTTTCTATAGGAAATAAAATTTTCAGCAAATTTTTCCTATAGAAAATAAAATTTTTGAAGAAAAATTATTCTATAGAAATAAAATTTTAAAAATCCATAGAAATAAAATTTTGACAAAATTTCCATAGAATAAAATTTGACAAAAATTTTATAAGAAAAATAAATTTTAAAAATTTTTCTATAGAATAAAATTACTTGACAAAATTTTCATGAATAAAATTTAGAAAATTGTAAGCAATAAATTTTGACCAAATTTTCCTATAGAGAGTTAAAATTTTAACAAAATTTTCTACTAGAAATAAAATTTAAAGATTTGCAAAATTTTCTAATAGCAAATTAAATTTTGACAAAATTTTCCTATAGAAATAAAAATTGAGAAAATTTTCTTATAGAAATAAAAATTTGAGAAAATTTTCTATTGGGAAATAAAATTGTGACAAAATTTTCTTATAGAAATAAAATTTTGACAAATTTTCTTTATAGAAATAATTTCTACAAAATTTTTCTACAGAAGTAAAAAATTTGACAAAATTTTCTGTAGAAATAAATTTGACAAAATCTTCTTATCGAAATAAAACTTGACAAAAAATTTTATATATTTTTTTAAGGCCAATACAGTCGAGCTCGGTTTAACGAATTACCTTTTTAGCGAAATCCAATTAACGAACGTCTTAAATTTCTTAAATTTGAGTATTCTAAATAACGAAACGGCTTTGGACAAATTTACATTCGATTTTACGAAAACGACTTTTTAATTTTAAACAAAATAACAACAAAAAATCAGATATATTTTGTTCGGATTTGTGAGAATTGACTTAACTCCTTCGGAAATACTCCACAAGTATGGCAATTTCCAAGATGTTTAGATTTCATTCAAATCGATCAAATGTTTTGGAAAAACATATTTTAAATGCCGAGGCTAAAGTTATGTTAGATTAGAGTGGTAGGATCCGCTACGGGAAATGGGATCTACCAGAAACCGGTACATGACTACTCCCTTGGTTGTTGAATGAACCTGCCCCAGTTCTGGTTCTTAAACTTATGCAAGGGCCGGTACTTTAACACGGGTTTGTCATTGGAACGGTTCGTAAATTTACACTGCATGGACACGCTTTGACACATTCCAAAATGGACATGAGAACTTTAGTGGGACGACAGGTCCTTCGTGGACCCAGTCTGGGACAAACCCTTATGGCACCGGTATTATTTTGTACAGCCAATTGTTACCAGAAAGGAAAATTCTTTTTGGAATATGTTGAAACCTTATAGTCGTAAACGTCTAGATCAAATAGGATTTTTAAAATCCAAGAGAGTATAGAATGGACATTAAATTTTATTATCGCCTGTTGGACTGGGTGTGAATTTTTATCTTATTAATGAGTTGCCTACCCGATTCTATATTTGTCAATGACAAGGAAAACTTTCCTTTCTTGCTAGTGCCTTGAAGATAAACTATTGAAATACACAGGAATGTCAGGCATCATTAAATGAGGGGATAAACTACCGCCTGTATAAACTTTTTGTGACCTCGTTGAGAGTTACACTCAAAGAAGAGTTTTCTTTTGCAGTGGAACGCAATTTTAGACAATGCGAAGTTTTTCATTTGACAAAAAAATCCTTAAAAAAGCAAATTAAATAGTTTAGGCGGACAATCGTTAAATACACTTCTCATAAATTGGGGATTATTTTGCTCTAGAAGAAATCAGTTTACAAGAGAGGAGAATTTTCGTTTGTCTAAAATTTCGTTCGGAGGAAATGTATTTTATTTTTTGCTCTTTCAAAGAGCAGCAAGTAATGATTGTATGTAGGAGTTTTTAGGACGATCGTTACTATGAAACACTACCCTAGCCTGGCCCATCTTTTGAAACGGGGACAGGAAACAAAAACTTAGGGAATTCGCCTAAGAACTTAGAGCACACATCAAGGTAAATATTGACATGGGTGTACATAGGTCATCATGAGACAGCGAATCTTGGATCCCCTTTTCAATCTAAACTAACCTGGATATATTAAAGTCCATCAGTTTTTAAGGATTATTTAAAGTAGTATTTTTAAGTGCCTCTGTAGTTTTCCAAATGCTTATGAATTTTTAGTTCATCTGGTAAAAAACTCGATTTTTCAAAAAATTGAACATTTTTATTATTTCCCGGTTCGTTTTAACGAATTTTTTTTCTTAAATAACGGAATGGGTCTGACAATATATGTTCGTTAAAACGAAGCTTCGACTGTACTTATTCATAGTTTCTGCTATAGGTCGATTTAAAAAAAACATAGGATTGATGTTTATTATTTAAGTTTTATGTTCCAATATTTTCGGTTTGACTTCGTTAAACCGTTTTCAAGGATTTATTCTGGTGTGCAAGCTTTCAACACTCTGTTTTACACTGATTTTGTCAAAATTTTTCTATACAAAATAAAATTTTAGACAAAATTTTCTATTAGCAAATAAAATTTTGAGAAAATTTTCTATTGGAAATAAAATTTTGACACAATTTTCTATAGAAATAAAACTTTTTACAATATTTTTATTAGGAATTAAAAGTTGACAAATTTTTTTTTTATAAGAAATAAAATTTTTGTCAATTTTTTATAGAAATAAATTTGAGGAAATTTTATAGAAGTAGATTTCTTTGGTAGATTTCTGGTAAGATTTTTCTTAAATTGTTGATGGATTTTGTTTGGCACGAGTGGATAACATGGTTTACCATACTTTGTTTAAAGATTCAAGCGAGTCTGCTTCTATTTCCTGACTCATAGAGCCACAAAACCTAAAAAAATTATTAAAAATTGTGTTGAGTGAAAATTTCCCTACATTTGTGCCCTACGTCCTTATAAGACGCTAATATTTAAAGTAAAAAAAAACCTACATGTAAGGCAATTTCCCTACTTTTCTGGCCTACATGGTTCAAATTGCTCAGAGAGAATAAAAGTATGCCAGAGAATGAAACTATTGAAGCGAACTGCGTCAGTAGGTTTTGGCAGTCCATGAGGAAAATTTTCTCAATATCATGCGTTTTTGTAGGCTCTCTTTCAAATATCGTACAGTGTGCGTCGGCGGTCACCCAGTTCAGTTCTCTGTCGACTTTGCGAAAGTAAAGAAAATAGAATTTAAAGACCTACTTTGATAGTAATGAAATGTTCTGTTTTATAAATGTTTTTAATTCCATTTAAATTTTTTGGTAGACAATTTTGATATTTTAACTGCCGATGCCTTTATAAAACAACTTTATTGAAAACAGCGATTCGACCGTAACGTCGGTAATACCAAAGCTGCAGGCATTTGCTGCGACCATTTACACAGATGAATTTTGTTTGCTTTTTGTAGAGAAGGAATTTTCGTCATCTCGTCGTTTATTCTCTCTGATTTCTTACCAAGTTGATGTTATTTTATGTGAATAATTGACCGACTCTAATTTCATAAAATTTGTATGGGATTAGCCGTAGAGCCGCCTACCGTTCAAAACTTAGGGCTGTCAAACAATTATGGCGTAGAGATCGGTTTATATCACTCGGGAAAAAGGAATTTATGAGAAATCGTTTTTCCAAAAGCATTCATTAAAAAACTGAATGATGAGCTCCCTAGCGGGGAATAATGCATTTGCGAGAATAGAAAAAGGTCGATGAAATTAGCTTTGAAATTACAAATTTTCGAAGATTAGTTACCGGTGTAAGGTGTTGCCTTGATAAATATTGAAAATATTTATGTATGCATATCTTTAAGGAGCGGTCATAAATTTAAGAAGACAATCAGAACTTTTTGTTTCTAGCATATAATTTAGTACAACTTTAGCTACTGCTAGAGGGAAACCATAGCTAACCGCTAGAGGGAACCTTATTTTACTCTCAGAACAGGGATGTTTGCACCTTTACCTGGGCTTATGTTAGTTTTTTTGGCGGCCACCAAAAATTATGGTAAATATATTTTCCTTTTGTAAATAAAAATTACAGTCGCTTAGTTAAACGATAGTCTAGGTAAAGTGGCAGCCGATTAAGATTCAAGGCTCACTTAGACTATTCAGTCCATCTGTGATTATCACATTAACTAAAAGTACCTATTACATATATGGGCACTTCTAGTTTTAACCGTTGAACTATCTCGATATATTTTTCTTCTGTTGAACACCAGATTGTTCCAAAAACTATTAATGCAGACTGCTTAACGTTAACGTTTTCCAGGTCCGCCAGTTAATCTTTGAAGCTATCATGCAAACCTAAAATTTGCTTAACGCCTATACACAAAATGCGGGACACTCACACAAGATGGTGTTTATTGATTTCCTTTTCCTCCGCAACATGGACAGGCTCAATACAATTAGTCATTATTTTACTTCGCACCAATAGTTTTTGCAAAATCGCCATTATACAGTCATCGAACCCGTTATAGCAGATATTCAGGAGTGATATCTGCGTCTCGAGAACACTCATATCTAGATGTTGCGGTTTAGTTTAAAATGGGGCCATATTTGCATTGCTGTTCGTTACAACCCTTACAATTCTCCCATGAACATTTGCCATCATGACAGCCTTTCCACGCCAGTAAGGAGCTTTTGCAGGTAGCCAGAGGCCCACACCAACAGAATTCTGTTCCCCTGGAATTTATGTAGGTAGTTCCTAGCCTTTGCTAGCTTCATCTGCTTCGCGCTTCCCCGGATGTTTCCTGTGGCCAGGCCACCTCATATTAGGTGAATATTTGTGCCCTGTTCAGCTATCCTCATTGAGAGGATTTGTGGGCAGATCGATGACGTTTTTCGAGATTGAGGAACACAGGAGTCAGGATTTTATTGCAGGTTGACTGCTGCTTGAGTATATATTAATGCCAATAATTGCTTGGAGCATTCTTCTCAGCAATTCACACTTCTCTTATCATGCGTAATATACTTAGCCTGAAAAACACTTACGTGATCAGGTAATCTTTTCGCTTTCGAAGTTCCAGATCTTTTAGAATATACTCCGAAATCCCACTTGGCCATCAATTTGGAGCCATCGTATAGAGATCTTATATTATCTTTTATTCCCCGCGGGTCCGTGTACACCACGCTCACTGTTTTGGGAATTAGAAGTCTCAAACTTTTTTGTTCGAAAGTGGACTCGCCAAAGTTGTAAATTCACTACGTTAGGCACATCTCGGCATTATTATTTGCAGGACCGAACTGTACCGTAACTTTTTTTCCGACCACAGCGATAGCTCGCGCAACCGCACAGCCGTTGTTGCAGCTGACTGTTTGGCCAAAATGTCTAAAGGCAATAGATGCAGTATGACATTAAGGAGAGTTTGTTCCTGTCTTGCTGAATGCACCTGAGATACACAAGCACGCCATACGCTGAACTTTGTCTAAACTTGTCGGCTGGTGAAGTGCCGGCCACCAAAAGGGACTACAAACACCATATTTAGCAATTATAGGTTCTAACCCACTGACCGTGTATAGCCAATGTACAAATTTGTTTTAAGTCCCCACTTTTTCTTACCCTATTGACCTTTTTCAGCGGATTTAGAAATCGCCTCAGCGTAGTCTCGAATCTATCTGCGGGCTCACTCCTTTCTTCAATATTAAGCGCTTATTATCTCTTTTT
>PGFW01069237.1:0-10450 GCA_003123925.1 Haematobia irritans | reverse complement strand
CTGAAATCAAAATGTGTGTGAATTGGGTATTGGTCTTACCTCCAAACGGGCTGGCCTGGCTTTAATTGAAGAGCTTGACAAGTGGTCTTTGTCAAATATTTCCAAAAACATCCGAATATTTTTAACTGTGTAACTAAGAAATCCTGTTCACTTTTATATATGACTTGGCACAGCCTACAAATCCCATAAAACCAAATCGATCTGATTTTCGATATAGAAAAAATTATTGAATTTTTTTGCGGCGAGATCACTAAGGAAAAACTCAAGATTGGACTTAGCCATACACCGACTAAAAAAATGTTGAAATTCTTTGTTAGAAAAATTGCTCCATAGAGTGGAACAGATAAATTGGTATTTTAACGTAACAATGTGGGTGAAAAAAAATTACACACGTTTTTTTCAGTATGGGGCAAAGGAATCTATGAAATTCATACCGGCTGGCCTCCCCCGTTATGAATTTTGATCATTTTGCCTCTGGAATGAAAATGTTTAATAGTATTTTAAAATCGCAGCAAATGCTCGCATTTGCAGATAAGCTCTAAGCATAGAGATCGATATAAGAATTTCACAAAATCCGGGGAATGTCATGGTTGCTCCCGATACGCATTAGATGAGGTGTAAAAAATCATTATTAAGATGTTAAACTGTCCATAACTCAGAATCTATTGGCAACCCTTTTTTTTCAATAGTTTTAAAATATGGAAATTAAAAAAAAAAAAAAAACTGTCTTATTAAAATAGTTTACTTCAGAATATTAAAATGTATTGCAATATCCTTTAGCTACTTAATTCTATGCAAAAAATGCTAAAGTTTTTTTTAACGAAGCAATAACAATACCCATGATGGGAATTTTTTTCAATCCGCTTTCGCATTCTCCTCTCATTAGACCAGAACAATCTCACAATACAATTTCAGTCTAATGAAACTAACCCTGCTGGAGTTTGGGTGAGGTGAGAAAGTAATATGAAGCAAAGTTCACAAAGACCAAAGTAGAAGAAGAATGAACAAAACACAATATATAAAGCCATACTTAAGTCTTACAGCCGGTGTCTGTCTGGAGCAAAAAAGCTGTCGCAATAGCAAAAATATTTAAGTCCTTTTGTAATAACAATCGTCGACTAAGATTATCATCGTCATCGCGAACAACATCATTATCATAAAAGAACATAATGGTAGGTGAATAGGCCGTAGAGGTAATCGTCCATCATTCGTTTATCCCCAAATAAGAATGAATAGGATGGGGGTATAACTACAGGTTGCCCATAGTTGGTAGAATTCTAACCCACCAAAAAGGTAATTTTTACGGTTTGGGTTAGATTTGGTAAATTCATGATGTTTTGATAAGATTTTGAAATAAATATTTCGCCCTCACCAAATAAGAGGGAACTTTCATAATTTTTTTTATAAAAATAAAATGTTCACATTTTTTTTTATATAACAAAATGTAAAACAAAAAATATTCTATGGAAATAAAATTGATTAAACATCGTTCTATAGAAATAAATTTGACCAAATTTTCTATAGAATACGATTTTGGATTTTTATAGAAATAAAATTTTGGCAAAAATTTTTATAGAAGATAAAATTCTGTGCAAAAATATTACATATTTTTTTCTACTAGACAAAAAGTTTTTTATAAATTTCTACAAAATAAACACTTTTGGACACAAAACTGTCTATAGACACAAAATTTTGACAGAAATTTTTCTATGCAAATAAATTTGACTGAAACTTTCTAAATAGAAAGTAAAATTTGACAAAGAGTTTCTATAAAAAATAATATGTTTGACAAAATTTTATAATGGAAATAAATTTTAACAAAACTTTCCTATAGAAAATAACATTCTTGGACAAAATTTCTATTGAAAAAAAAAATTGCCAAAAATTTTTCCTAATGGACAAATAAATATTTTGGACAAAATACTTCAACGAACAAAGTATTTGACAACCATTTCTTCTATACGAAATAAAATTTGACAAATTCCTATGAAATAAAAAGGTTGAACGAAAGCTTTTCTATTAGATGTAATAAATCTTGACAAAAATATTTCTCATAGAAATAAAGATCGTTGAACAAATTTTCTAATAGAAATAAATCTTGATCCAATATTTTTAGAGAAATACAATTTTGACAAAAATTTTTTTAAGAAATAACAATTTTGATAAAAATTTTCTTATACGAAAATAAATTTTGACAAAATTTCTAATAGAAATAAAATTTTGAACCAACATTTCTACTAGAAAAAATACGTAATAAAAATTTTATAAATCAAAATTAAATTTTGACACAGACATTTTTCCTACTAGAAATAAAAATTTTGATAAAAACTTTCTACAAGAATAAAATTTCTAACCAATAATTTTCTATAGAAATAAAATTTTTGACCAAATAGAGAAATAAAATTTCGACAAAAATTTCCTAATAGAAATAAAATTGTGACAAAATTTTTATAGAAATAAAATGTTGAATAATATTAAATTTCTACCTCCAGAAATAAAAAATATTTTTGATAAAGAATTTCTATAGAATAAACTCTTAGACACAATTTTCTATAATATAAAACCACCAAATTTTGCACAACATTTTCTATAGAAATAAAAATTTTTGATCAATATTTTCTATAGAAACAAAATTTTTAACAAAATTTTCTATGAGAAATAAAATTTTGAACAAAATTTTCTAATTGATAATAAATTTTCAAAAAATTTTCTATAGAAATTAAATTTTGGAATAAAAATTTTTCTATAGAAATAAAATTTAAACAAAAATCTTTCTATAGAAATAAAATTTTGACAACATTCTATAGATCGATTTTGGCATTTTTTATTAGAAATAAAAATTTTGGGAAATTTTATAGAAATAAAATTCTGGCAAAAAATATTACACTAATTTTCTAATTAGAAAAAGTTTTATTATAAAATTTTTACGAGAAATAAAAATTTTGACAAAATGTCTATAGACACACTCAAAATTTTGACAAAATTTTCTATGCAGAATAAAATTTGATAAAACTTTCTATAGAAGTAAAATTTTGACAAAATTTTCTAATACAAAAATATATGTTGACAAAATTTTCTCATGGAAATGAAAAATTTAAACCAAAACTTTCTATAGAAATAACATTTGCAAAAATTTCTATTGAAAAAAAAAAATTGGCTAAAAATTTTCTATGGAAATAAAATTTTGACAAAACTTTCAAAACAAAGTTTTGACAACATTTTCTATAGAAATAAAATTTTGACAAAATTTCCTATGGAGAATAAATTTGACGAAACTTTCTATAGATGTTAAAAATCTTGGGACAAAATTTTCTTATAGAAATAAAAATCTTGATCAATATTTTTATAGAAATAAAATTTTGACAAAATTTTTAGGAAATAAAATTTATTGACAAATTTTCTTAGAAATAACATTTTGATAAAAATTTCTATAGAAAATAAAGTATAAAATTTTCTATAAGAAATACAATCTTTGACAAAATTTTCTATAGAAATAAAATTTTGAAAAACAATTTTTCATAGAAAAAAAATACTAATAAAAATTGTTCTATAGAATAAAATTGTTGACAACATTTTCTATAGAAATACAAATTATTTGATAAAAATTCTAAAAAGAAATAAAATTTTAACAAAAATTTTCTATAGAAATAATCTTGACAAAATTTTCTATAGAAATAAAATTTTGACAACATTATTTTATAGAAGTACAAATTTATTGATACAATATTTTCTATAGAAATAAAATTGTGACAAATTTTCTATAGAATAAATTTTGGATAAAAAAATTTTCTAAACCAGAAATAAAATTTTGATAAGAATTTGTCTTATAGAAAAATTATTAAACTTTGACAAAATTTTCTATAAAAACATAAATTTTGACCAAAACATTCCTATAGAAATAAAATTTTTGAATACAACTATCTTTTATAGAAACACGGCCCGGAAAAATTTTTAACAAAATTTCTAAGAAATAAAATTTTGACCAAATTTCTATTGAAATAAAATTTTGACAAAATTTTCTATAGAAATTAAAATTTTGATAAAGATTTTCCTCTATAGAAATAAAATTTTAACAAAGATTTTCTATAGAAATAAAATTTTGACAACATTTTCTATAGATAATTAAAATTTGACAAACATTTTCTAGAAGAAATAATAATGTTGACAAAATTTTCTAGAGAAATAAAATTTTGACAAAATTTTCTATAGAAATAAAATTTTGATAAAAATGTTCTATAGAAATAAAATTTTGATAAAATTTGTTTCTATTGAAATAAACATTTTGAAAAAAATTTTTTAGAGAAATAAAATTTTGTCAAAATTTTCTATAGAAATAAAATTTTGATAAAAATTTTCTATAGAAATAAAATTGTGATAAAATTTTCAAAAAAAAAAATTTGACAAAATTTTCTATAGAAATTAAAATGTGACACAATATTCTATAGAAATAAAATTTTGATAAAAATTTTCTATATGAAATAAATTTGATAAAAATTTTCTATAGAATAAAATTTTACAAAATTTTCTATGGAAAAATAAAATTTTGACAAAATTTTTCTATAGAAATCAAATTTGACAACAATATTCTACGAGTACTAAATTTTGACAAAATTTTCATGAGAAATAAAATTTTGAGCAAAATTTTCTATAGAAATAAAGATTTTTGATTAAAATTTTTTTATAGAAATAATATTTTCAAATATTTTCTAGTAGAAACATATTTTAACAAAATTTCGTAATAGAAATAAAATTTGATAAAATTAAAAAAAAAAAAAAAAAAATTTTGGACGAAAATTTTCTATAGAAAATTAAAAAATGTGAGCACAATTTCCTTATAGAAATAAAATTTGTGACAAAAATTTTCTAGAGATATAAATTTTTGCAAAATTTTCTATGGAAATATAATTTTGAAAGAAATATTTTTGTGGTAGTGTTGTGATTAACATTTTTTCCATATTGTGGCAGATTATGTTTGGCTCAAGTGGTACGGGGTATAACACAGGAATGGGTAAGGTGAAACCATTTTATGGGAAAAATTTAACTACCCTCTTATAATGTCTGCTCGACGGTATTCTATTGACCTGGCCATGTGTCATTAATTTGAACAGTTGTGTAATACGATTCTCGATTATTTCACATATGCCATGAACGCTACAGAGGGAGGTATGTAAAGGTGTGGAATTTTGAGTATAGTAAACGAAAATTTTAGTAGCCATTTCTAAATTTAGATTCAAATACGAACTTTTATTTTTTTCGCCTGAAAGTATGCTAATATTTTATTTCGAATTTTAGGAAGCAAGTCAAACAGGTTTGTCGTCCTTATCCTTGATGTTTTAGAGCAAGGTTTGACGAATTGGAGGAAAGTTAATCGATTGGTTAAAAAGTTTCACAAGAATTTATTTATTTATTCATTTAAGTCTATGGGATAAAAAGAATTTAGTAAATAAATAAAAATTCAAAATATAAAACGGCACGAATTTTTCACAACTTGTACAGAAAGTCATTCTCTTTACCATAAAGAAGAAATATAGAGTGATGAAATTTTGATTGTATTAAACGAACGAAACGATTTCAAGTAAGAAGTTCTATTAGTTGATCCTTCCCCCTAAAAGTATGCTATTATTTTATTTAGAGCTTTGAAAAGCAGCCAAACAGTTTTGTTTCTCTGATCATTTAACTTAAACAGTAAAGTTTGTCGAATTGAAGGACAAGTAATCGATTGAAGGACAAGTAATCAACAATTGTCATAGGAAATAAAAAAACGACACGCATTTTTCAAAAATTGCTCAAATAGTGACACTCTTTACCACAAAGAAGAAATACGAATTAAATTCCAAAATCCTTTTAAAGGATTTTTCAAATTTGGGAATGAAACAAATTCATAAATACAATGAAATTTTTAGTTATTGTAATGAACTTTACATTTAATAAAGAAATTGTTCATTCTACTAATGAATATTTTCATTGTTTTAATGATTTTTTCTTTCTGTAAATAAAAAAAAAAAATCGTTGCCTCAATTGTTACGAAATTTTCTATGTGTGTTGGTCAATATTTTTGTCAGTACATCCAAAAGTTGTAAAATTGCCAATAAACTGGTAAAACGGTAATACTGAGTTGCATAGCCGCCTTATAGAGGGTCATAGGTTCAATTTCGGGCTCTCATGCTCCACTTCTGCCAAAACTGGTAGATTGTCTACTGCCTGGTAAATTGGTAGAATTCTCGGTGTTTGGTAGATTTTACAAAATATTTTTCTCCAACTAAGAGGTAATTCATATAATATAATTTGTTTACAGAAGATAAAATTTTAAAAAAAAATTAAGAAATAAAATGTTTGGGACAAATAGAAAATAAAATTCTGACAAATTCCGCTAAAAGAATAAAATTTTGAGAAATTTTCTATAGAAATACAATGTTGACAAAATTTTCTATAAAAGTTTAAATTTTGACAAAATTTTCTAAAGGAATACATTTTGGACAAAATTCTAAAGAAATAATTTTATCAAAATTTTCTATAGAAATAAAATTTTTACAAAAATTTCCACAGAATAAATTGACAAAATTTTCTACAGAAATAAAAATTTGACAAAATTTTCTATAGAAATAAAATTTTGGAGAAAAATTTCTATAGAAATAATATTTGAAAAATTTTCTTATAACAAAGGAAACTTTGACAAAATTTTCATTAGAAATAAAATTTAAAAAAAATCTATAGGTATAACAAAATTTTGAGAAAATTTTTTAAAAAAATAAAGTTTTTAGAGAAATTTTTATAGAAATAATATTTTGAAAAATTTTCTATAAAAAAGCTTTGACAAAATTTTCATTAGAAATAAAATTAAAAAAATCTATAGCAATAACAATTTGAAATAGAAATAAAATGTTGACAAAATTTTCTATACAGATAAAATGTTGATAAAATTTTCTATAGAAATAAAATGTTGACAAAAATAAAAAGTTGACAAAAAGAATAGATATAAAATTTTGACAAAACTTTCTATAGAAATAAAATTTTGACAAATATTTCTATAGATATAAAATTTTGACAAACATTTTCAATAGAAATAAAATCTTGAGCAAATTTTCCATAGAAATAAAACTTTGGCAAAATTTTCTATAGAAATAAAATTTCGCAACATTTTCTATAGAATAAATTTTCACAAAATTTTCTATAGAAATAAAATTTTGACAAATTTTTTTATAGAAATAAAATTTTGACAAAATTTTCTATAGGAATAAAATTTTAAGAAAATTTTTATAGAAATAAAATTTTTGAAAAAATTTTCTATAAAAATAAAATTTTTGGGTAATAATTTTCTATAGAAATAAATTTTGAACCAAAATTTTCTATATAAATAAAATTTTAACAAAATTTTCTATAGAAATCAAATGTTAGAAAATTTCTATATAGAAATAAAATTTTGATAAATTTTTGAGAAAAAATTATACGAAAAAAATTTTGACAAAATATTCTAAAAAATATAGATTTTGACAAAATTTCAATAGAAATAAATGTTGACCAAATTTTCTAGAGAAATACAACTTGCAAAATTTACTATTTGAATAAATTTTGAAAAACTTTCTATGGAAATAAAATTTTGATAAAAATTTTCTATGTTAGCTACTCTTGTAGTTTAGTCAACGCAATGGTTTTAAAGATGAGATCAAAACAAGAAATATGATTAAAGTACAAACCAACAATAAAAACAAAAACGAATGAAGTAATAAAATCAAACCCAGCCAACTGCACTCAAACTCGATGATTTGACAGTGGCAAAGGAAAAGAGATATGTTTGTACAAATTTATTCGGAATGGCCGCTATCATTAACCTTTTTGTGAAAGTTCAAACGTTTTGGGCGGTTCACTTTTGGTTAGTGGAACTGCCTGATTTACTCTGATAATTGGTTGATAGTTTTGCTGCAAATAGATGATGCTGATGGGGAATGTGGTAATTCTGAAACGTGCGTCCATACAACCATCTTGCAGTCTATAGGACTTTGCCCAAATAAATTTGACAAACATTGTTTTTCTCCGTTACGTTAGGTTAGGTTTGGTTAGGTTAGGTTAGGTTAGGTAGCAGCCCGATGTATCAGGCTCACTTAGACTATTCAGTCCATTGTGACACCACATTGGTGAACCTTCTCTCTTATCACTGAGTGCTGCCCGATTCCATGTTAAGCTCAATGACAAGGGACCTCATTTTTATAGCCGGTCTGAAAGGCGTTCCACATTGCAGTGAAACCACTTAGACGAAGCTTTTGCAACCTCAGAAATGTCACCAGCATTACTGAGGTGGGATAATCCACCGCTGAAAAACTTTTTTGGTGTTCGGTCAAAGCAGGAATCGAACCACGATCCTTGTTGTATGCAAAGGCGGGCATGCTAACCATTGCCACCACGGTGGCTCTCCGTTCCTCCGTTGTGTAAGCTACTCTTGTAGTTTAGTCACGGCAATGGTTTTAAGGCCAGAGATCAAACAACAGAAATATAAATAAAATTTTGACCACATTTTTATACAAATAAAATTTTAACAACATTTACTATAGAAATAAAATTTTGACAAAATTTTTATAGAAAAAAAAAATATGAGAAAATTTCTATAGAAATAAATTAAGAAAATTTTCTCTATAAATAAAATTTTGAAGGAAATTTTCATAGAATAAAATATAGAAAATTTTCTGTATAAATAAAATTTTAATAAAATTTTCTATAGAAATACAATTTTGAGAAAATGTTCTATAGAAATAAAATTTTGAGAAAATTTTCTATAGAAATACAATTTTGAGAACATTTGCATTAGAAATCAACATTTTGAGAACATTTGCATTAGAAGTCAACATTTTGAGAAAATTTTTTAAAGAAATAAAGTTTGAGAAAAATTTCTATGAAATTAATATTTGGAAAAAATTTTTCTATAAAAAGGAAACTTTGACAAATTTTACATTAGAAATAAAATAAAAAAAAAAATGCTATAGGAATAAAATTTGACAAATATTTCTATAGAAATACATTTGACAATACATTTTCATATAGAATAAAATGTTGACAAACTTTCTATACAAATTAAAATGTTGATCAAAATTTTCTATAGAAATAAAATTTTTACAAAATTTCTCTATAGAAATAAATTTGACAAAATTTCTTAAAATTAAAATTTTTAAAAATTTTCTACAGAAATAAAATGTTGACAAAATTTTCTATAGAAATACAATTTTGAGAACATTTGCATTAGAAATCAACATTTTGAGAAAATTTTTTAAAGAAATAAAGTTTAGAGAAATTTTTCTATAGAAATAAAATTTTGACAAAATTTCTATAGAAATAAAATTTTGACAAAACTTTCTATAGAAATAAAATTTTCTATAGAAATAAAATTTGACAAAATTTTCTCTAAAAATAAAATTTTTAAAAAAAATTCTACAGAAATAAAATTTTGCAAAAATTTTCTACTAGAAATACAATTGAGAAATATTGCATTAGAAATCCAACATTTTGAAAAATTTTTAAAGAAATAAAGTTTGAGAAAAATTTGCTATAGAAATAATATTTTGAAAAAAGTTTTCTATAAAAAAGAAACTTGACAAAATTTTTCGATTAGAAAATAATTTAAAAAAAAAAGGTTCTATAGGAATAAACATTATGTACAAATACTTTCTATTAGAAATAACATTTCTATAGAAATAAATGTTTGGTACAACATTTTCTATACAAAATCAAAATTTTGACAAAATTTTCTATAGAAATAAATTTTGACAAAACTTTCATATACGAAATTAAAATTTTGACAAAATTTTCTATAGAAATAAAATTTTGACAAAACTTTCTATAGAAATAAAATTTTTGACAAAATTTTGTTATAGAAATAAAAATGTTGACAACATTTTCTATAGAACATAAAATTTGAGAAAATTTTCCATATAGAAATAAAATTTTGAGAAAATTTCTATAGACAAATTTCTATAGAAATAAAATTTTGACAAAATTTTTTTCTGTATAAAAAGTTTTGAAAAAATTTTTCTAGAAGAAATAAAATTTTGAAAAATTTTCTATAAGAAATAAATTTTTTGGGAAATTTTCTGTAGAAATAAAATTTTGAGAAAATTTCTATAGAAAATAAAATTTGGGGAATTTTCTATAGAATATAAAAATTGCAGAAATTATATTTCTAGTATGAAAGTAAGAATATTGGATGGATAAATTTTATTCTGAAAAATAGATAAAATTTCATTTAAGAAATACTCTACATGTATATCGCCGTGTGAGAGTTTTTATAGCCGAAGTGATTATCCTCAAGACTGATTTGAATCACATACTCTTCTTCTTAATATGTATATGATCACGGAATTAATTATCCTTGTTGCACAAATACCCAGATCCATTGCCTCTTGCAGCAACAATTAAAAACATAATTGAGAAAAAATGTAACTAGATCATGTAGACAAATCTTGTC
>PGFW01069232.1:0-10912 GCA_003123925.1 Haematobia irritans | reverse complement strand
CCGCCAGGCCGAAGCTTATGTACCCTCCACCATGGATTGCGTAGAAACTTCTACTGAAGACTGTCATCCACAATCGAATTACTTGGGTTGCGGTAACACTTGCCGATGGCAAGGTATCTTAAAACTTCCTAACACCGTAATATAGACCACATAGTCCGTACGTGGTATATATTAAACTAAAAAGGTCGATTAAATACGTATATAATTAAGTTTAAAGTTTCTATAGAAATAAAATTTTGACAACATTTTCTATAGAAGTAAAATTTGGAAAAAAATTTCTATAGAAATAACATTTTGACAATGTTTTCTATAAAAATAAAAATTTTGGTAGATTATTTTGGCTCGAGTGGCAACCATGATTATGAACTAGAATGGACGCAATTATTTTTGTGTTCGAGAACATCTCCGAAGGCCCAACAAGTAAGGTAGAGATTTGTAGGTGTTCCGCGTTTGGACACGAGTTTTGTAAGTTCGATACAACCATTGGAACTCGTTCTCCGTTGTGTTGTATGAATACCCGGTCCAAATCAAACAACTTCAGTCTTCGGGATCAAACACAACGAGTCAAAATGTTTTTCGAAAACAAAGTGATCTAGGAATCGAGGATTCGAATCTTTTTTTTTGCCCTCACGGTAGTAACAAATAACAACAACTTTTAATATTATTGTATTGTACGTTTGTTTTATTGTAAGTTGATGAAGGCGCTTGTGTATGAAGTAAAAAAAAATAAAATACAAAGTTAGGAGGGTTTGAACAAAACTTCTGCATTCTATGCATTATATTATTATGTTGTATTAACAGCAAAACGAAAATATTGCTCTAGTTTTTAGGAGAAACATTTGGGATGATATTTTTGGGCATTATAGTTTAATAGGCCGAACTTGCGGCCGTATATACTTGTTATATATTGGACAAGCTATTGATCCACAGTTTTGAGCCTTCCGTTGGAACAAATTTCATCCAAATTTCATTTGAAATTTAGAACATGATGTCATTGTGTGTATTCTGACTACCTCGAACAAATTGGTCAATACTGGTCAATAATTGTTCATTTAATTTTATGGATAAATCGAAACAATTCTGTGTATTCTTATAGGTGCTTTAACGTTTTGTGTGGATATTTGCATCATCGAAACTTAATGTCAATGTACCTTTGTCGTAAAAATCTCTTATGGCAGAGTAAATTACAATGAGATCGGCCATACACTTGTCTCAAATTTGTAATCTATCCCCTAACCTGTGACTTTTGCTGCTGGGACACTTTTTATGCACCTTTACTATGAAAGCAATCAAATGGCCAGGCAACAAGTGTCCTTTCGAATGCATCATCATCAGCTGCTATCAGTTATAGCTGCCGTTGCATTCTCATATGGTAGTTGTCCGTATGTTTAGTTGTTCATCCATTCTACTGTCCTTGCCAAGTTTTTGTGTCGCCTGGGCGACATACTATACGAGAAAGATCGTCTGGAGAATTTAGTTTGGTTGCTCAGTTGGTTTGTGTGGTTGTAGTTTTGCTCCCTCCTCCTTTCCTTCTGGCATTCACAACTGTCTGCTAGTAATTGTAGACTTTAAATCTGTTTAGAGTTATGTTCTGTATTGGGGTTTTTTAATTATAATTTTCTTGAAAACTTCTCATATTACATAATGATAAATTGTCTTATATGAGATTTTAGGGTGACCCTTGATAGGTATCTAAAGAAGGTTGTTCAACTTTTTATATGTACTGTAAAAGACCGGAGTAAATACTCGTTTATATACATATAAATTGTAAATTTTAATATAATTTTTTTTTTAACTTGTAGAAATTCTAGAAATAAATATATCTTGCGTTGTAATTGAATTAAAAAACAAACAAACAGTTTGTTTGCCCTGGGGTCACCCCATTATGTGGAGTTTACCTCCTTTATGGCATGCAATATATAAACCACAAGTGTTTCTTACCAATCAAATGAATGAGCATGGCCTTACATTGCACTATGGCTTGAAAATAATATGTATCAAACCAAATTGTGTTTGATTTTGTCACAATTTTATTTCTATAGAAAATTTTGTGAAAATTTTATTTCTATAGAAAATTTTGTGAAAATTTTATTTCTATAGAAAATGTTGTCAAAATTTCTATAGAAAATTTTGTTAAAATTTTATTGTGGAACGACCACACAAACTTACTCTATGTATACACACAATTATCAAATAGAAAATAATGTTTTATTAGGTTATTAATAGGGGTTTCTTTTCCCGGACTTTTTTCATTCCAGGGAAAGCGGGAATTTTTTCAAATTTCCCGGGATCCCGGTCAAAGGGAAACCTGCTTTGATGTGGCATACCTTTAGACATTTGATAATTTTGAAATCGCCTAAAGCTACGGTTATAAGGCGCTGTCTGGACAACTCACAATATATTAGGTTGATCTCTTACATCAGCCATAAATAATACTAAAATTCGAAATATTTTGTAATAAAAAAATTTTACAATGGGTAAAAGATAGTCTGTATAGTCGGTATAGTTTTCAGAATAACATCATTAATATTGTGCGATTTTTTTGTAACACTAAAAAGTTGGGTGAAAATGAAAGATACTTATTTCGATTTCACCATCGAACAAGTATATACAGCACTAAGTTCGGCCGGGCCGAATCTTAAATACCCACCCCCATGAACCAAATGTTAGGGTTTCCTTTGAAATTTCAGCAGGGCTTGAGGACTTGAGGACACTTCCCGAAGATAAATTTAAAGATTTCGCTTATTATGACTTCAGTAGAAATTATTATCCTATTAGGTAGCTACAAATATTATATATGCCTATCTAGATTAGCTGAATTAGCATATAGACTATATAGGACTATATCAGATTCTGGATTTATAAGAACCATTTTTGTTTGAGTTTTAGAGGAATCATTAACAAAAAAATTATAAAATAACGTCTTGATTTGAAATCTTAAATCTGTAGAAGTAAAATCTGGAAATTTTACATTGAGTTTCAAGCAATTTTCATGATCAGTGCGCCTTCTACACCCTCAAGAATGAAGTCGGTCTATATGGAGGCATTACCAAATGGACCGATAAAAACTTAATCCGATACACGTTTTTGTGAGCCTAAACTACCAGAATATTTACAATTTCAGGCAATCAGATAAAAACTACGGTTTCTAGAAACCCAAGGAGTTAAATCGGGAGATCGTTCTTATGGGGCTATACTAAAATATGACCATACTCACCATTTTCGGCACACCTCTTTTTATGACCGAAAATACCTCTAGATTTCCAATTCAGGCAATAGATAAAAACTTGGATTCTAGAACGCCCAAGAATAAAATCGGAAATCGGTCTATATGGGGGCTATACCAAAATATGGACCTAAAATACCTCTAGATTTCCAATTTCAGACAAATTGGATAAAAACTAAAAATCTATTAAGCCCAAGACCCCAAATCGGGAGATCGTTTTATATGGGGACCATACCAAAACATGGACCGATACTCACAATTTTTGGGACACGTATTTGTGGTCCTACAATACCTTTAGATTTCCAATTTCAGGTAAATTGAATAAAAACTGCGGTTTCTATAAGCCCAAGAAGTAAAATGGGGAGATCGGTCTATATGGGGGCTCTACCAAAATATGGACCGATACTCACAATTTTTGGCACACGTATATGTGGTCCTACAATACCTCTAGATTTCCAATCTCAGGTAAATGGAATAAAAACTGTGGTTTCTATAAGCCTAAGACCTCAAATCGGGAGATCGTTTTATATGGGGACCATACCAAAACATGGACCGATACTCACAATTTTTTGCGCACACTCTTTGTGGTCATAAATATCTCCTAGATTTCAAATTTCAGCAAATTGGAATAAAAACTACGTTTCTATAAGCCAAGACCCAAATCGGGAGGTCGGTTTATATGGGGACTATACAAAACTGGACCGATATAGCCCATCTTCGAACTTGAGCTGCTGCAGATCAAAAGACGAGTTTTGCTGCAAATTTCAGGCACGATTGTTTCATTATTTGAAGACTGTAGCGTGATTTACAACAGACAGACAGACGGACAGACGGACATCGTTATATCGTCTTAGAATTTCTCCCTGATCAAGAAATATATACTTTATATAGTCGGAAATCGATATTTCGATTGTTTACAAACGGAATGACAAACTTATTATTACCCTCACCATTCTATGGTGGTGGGTATTAAAAAACGGGTCACCATATAGCACATGTTCGCGTCAAAAATTCCCAAAATGGAAAAACTATCATGTACACGCAAAAAGATAATTCTTTCCTCCAAAACGAAATTTTAGACAAACAAAGTTCGTTTCTCATTTGCCTTTCGTTGAAAGGAAGTGTATTTGGAAGAAAAGTATATACTTTTTGTGATAAACGTTTATTCTTTTCCAAGATGTAAAAACAATTTCATAAAGACTACCTCAAAAAAATTTTTTTCTAGCTAATTGCATTTTCCCTCACATCTTTCTCACTTCCACAAAGTTTTTTAGTTATTAGCACCTTTTTCTGTAATACAAACAATGTATATATAAATTTAAACATTTTTTTACCTTTCGCCTGGACGGAGAATCGAACAGCGGACCATGCAATTTGTAAGCCAACACACTACCCGCTGAGCTATATAGCGTTATTGTCATGAATAGCAATTACCCATATAAGTTATATTTATATAGCATAGCTTGCGGCGCCACGAGCCGATTAAACAAAGTTTATTTAACAGAAAAATACATTTAAGTTGGGCACCGTGGAGCAGTGGTTGCTACGTCCGACTTGCATGCCAAGGGTCGTGGGTTCGATCCCTGCTTCGACCAATTTTTTGTTTGGTTTTTTCGGTTGTCGGAAGATTCCGAAAAAATGTTCAACATTACATTCCACTATATTAAATTTTTACTATGAACTGTAAAATGTGTCTTATTAAAGACCTAAAGTCAGAAAAGAACAGTGTTTGATATAAACGAAATGGACTGTGTTGTTGGTTTAAAAATACCTTTTTTTATTGAAAAAATAAAAATTTTGTAACAAACGAATTTTTTTGGTGATAAAAATGTATAATTTTCGAAGCAATTCAAAAAACTCTAACAAAAGAAAAACGTTTTCGGTACACGTTTTTTTTTTCTTTACGTGTAATACCTCATTCACATTACACTTCCAAAATCTTTACTTTAACTAGATTTCAACAGTCATTTGCCTTATAAATAAGGGATTTAAAATCCACGTTTAATAGATTTCGAACCTAATGTGTACGAGGTATAAATTTGAAATTAAAGTAACTATCTCAATAATGGTTGGAATTTTCATATTTCATAAAAAAAATCCTTGCTATAATTATGAAATTATGCAATTTCAAACGTGAGATACATAAGGTAAAATATCACGTTGTTTATAAAGGTTTACTCAGTCTACCAGTCTATCGGAGTGTTGGTTTACAGAAATATGACAATCATAAATTAGGAAGAGCAATCCTTTTTTTTAGAATCTGAGCTAGAACCCGACTATGTATGTCCCACAAGGCAACTACTACTACTTGGTACCATATTCATTCACATTAAATACAGTTCCAAAATCCACTTTAACTAGATGTCAACTGTAATTTGCATATAAAACCCTCTATTATATATAAATGAAGTGCGGGAATTCCCGGGAAAGCGGGAACGAAAAAATAGCAAATCCCCGGGATCCCGTTCCCGGGAAAAACCCTAGTTATTAAGCTTAATAATCTTCTATATTCATATAATTTTTCAACAATATTTGAAAATTTTTTTAATTCTTTTTTTCCTAATTTTTTGGCCTTTAAAACATTAGATATATTAATAAGTTTACAGTTTGATTATAAATGACAGTCCATATTGTTCTAATATAGACATTGTCTCCATCTTGCTTTGTCAAAATATCATCCTTGTAGAAGTAAAATCTTATTAAATGGTGATTTGTTAATTTTATTATTAACTTAAATAAATGGAATATTGAAAAACTGATAGTTCGAATTTTTATTTCAATAAAAATTTTTGTCAAACTTACTTTCTCTAGAAGCATGAAAAAGATACATTAAATTAATATACAAGTAAACTATGTTCAAATATTTTATTTCTTTGTATATTAGATCTAAAATGAAAAATATTTGAAATTTTATTATATTATATTAAAATTTTAGTCCATAAATTTTCAGAATTTCCTAGAAAATTTATGTGTTCAAAATACTTTATTTCTTATTAGAAAATGTTTTGCCAAATTTATTATTTTCTATAAAATATGCAAAATTTATAATTTTCTTATTAGAACATTTGTATTTTTATTGAAATTTTGTTAATAATATATATTTTCTCTGTAGAAAATTTGTATAAAAATAATTTTTTTATTCTCTTAAGAGTTAGTTTTTTCGAAATATTTTATTTACTTATAGAATATTTTTTCAAATTTATTCTATAGAAATATTTGTAGAAAGTTTTATTTCTGTTTAGAAAATTTGCAAAATTTTATTCTATTTAAAATTAATTTGTTAAAATTTTATTTTTGTTTATTATGAATAATTATTGTCAAAATTTTATTTTCTATAAAATTCTGTTCAATATTTTATTTTTCTTAATAAAATTTGAAAAAAAAATTTAATTCATATAGAAATTCTGTTAACGTTTTTTTCTATAGAAATTTTTGTAATAAATTATTTATTTCTGTAGAAAATTTTTTAAAAATTTTATTCCTCTTAAAGATTTTGTTAAAATTTTTATTTCTAAAAAAATTTTTGTCAAAATTTTATTTCTATAGACAATTTTGTCAAAATTTTATTTTCTCTAGAAAATTGTGTCAAATTTTATTTCTATCAGAAATTTTGCCAAAATTTTATTTTCATAGAAATTTTTGTCAAAATTATTTATCTATATAAAATTTGTTAAAATTTATTTCCTCTAATAATTATTTGTCAAAATTTATTCTATTAAAATTTTTACCAAATTTTATTGCATATAGAAAATTTTGTAAAAATTTTATTTTCTGTAGAAAATTTGTCAAAATTTTATTTCTGTTAGGAAAATTCTGGTCAAATTTTTTATTTCTGTTAGAAAATTGTGTCAAATTTTTATTTCTATAGAAAATTTGTAAACAATGTATTCTTAAAAGATTTTAGTCAAAATTTATTATTCTATAAACTTTTTTTGTCAAAGTTTTATTTCTATGAAAATTTTATTTTATATAGAAAATTTTGTTTAAAATTTTTATTTCTAAATTTTATTCAATAGAAAATTTTTGTCAAAATTTTATTTCTGTTAGAATATTGTGTTCAAATTTTTATTTCATGTAGAAATTTGTAAAAATTTATTATTGCAATTAAAAATTTTGTTCAAAATTTTATTTCTATAGAAAATGTCAAAATTATTATTCTATAGAAGTTTTTTATTCAAAATTTTATTTGTTCTAGAAAAAAAACTTTTTCAAAATTTTTTAGTTCTCTAAAAGATTTTGCATAATTGTACTTCTATAGAAAATTTTGTAAAAATTTTTATTTCTATGAAAATTTTGTAAAATTATATTGCTCTAGGAAAATTTTGTAAAAATTTATTTCCTTTTAAAGATTTTGTCAAAATTTTTATTTCTATAAAAATTGTTGTCAAAATTTTATTTCTATAGACAATTTTGTCAAAATTTTATTTCTATAGAAAAATTTGTAAAAGGTTTATTTCTATAGAAAAATTTGGCAAAATTTTATTTCTATAAAAAATTTTGTCAAAATTTTATTTGTATAGAAAATTTTGTCACAATTTTATTTCTATAAAAAGTTTTATCAGAATTTTATTTCTAGAGACATTTCTACTGACAAAATGTTCTGTTGACAAAATTTTCAATAGATATAAATTTTTATTCCTATAGAAATTTTAATTCCGTGTCAATGATCAACATTTCCCATAATTTTGAACGATCTTCCGTCGGTTATCGTATCATCGGGGATATTGATGTACGCAGATGCTGTTAAGCTGTTTCTTTCAGTTTGATAATGCTAGTGATTCTTTACTTATTCAGGAGGATATTGACTAGTTAGAAGATTGGTGTGCTTCTAATTGTATGTTACTCAATCTTGTGAAGTGTAAGAAGATGACTTTTTCTCGTAGAGTTTGTGAACAGACTGAGTACTATGTTGGGAATTATAGGCTTGAGAATGTGCTCAGATTTAATGATTTAGGTGTATTGTTTGATTTCAGGCTTGACTTTGGTCCTCATATTGAGGGATGTGTCAACTGGTGTTTTGGTTTTCATTAAGAGATGGTCTAAGGAATTTGTTGATCCTTATCTTACGAAGAGGCTCTTTACGACTCTGGTTAGACCTATATTATAGTATGCGTATGTTATGTGGTCACCGAGTTATCGTTGTGATCGTATTGAATCTGTACAGAAGCAGTTTCTTATTTTTGCTTTGAGGGGGCTTTGCTGGAATAATTTATACGATTTGCCTCCACATTCTAGTCGTCTTATGTTAAGGTTTCGGTATTGTGTCTCTCACTAAACTTATTTATGGAGAAACTGATTCACACTACTTGACATCGAGAATTTGCTACAATGTTCCAAATCGTATAACTAGGAACTTTGTATTCTTAAAGACTGAATTTTGCAGACATATTATTTAATCCCCTTAATGTTTTGTGTAAAAACTTTAATTTGGTCTATTCATTGAGTTCTTTAACCGATCCGATTCCTGCCATCAAGGAAATTATTTTTAATTTTAACACAAACAGAGTTTCTGATCAAGGGGTGTTGCCATCTAAATTTCCAGCTGTGTTATAAAAAATTGTTGATCCTGCTGATCCAATTGCTGTTTCTATTATCCTGTTCCGTTCTGGCACACTTGGAATATTGAATTATATGAAATTGAAAAAGTTATATTTTGTAATGTCCCGGCTGCTATTAGCCGTTTAAATAAATAAATAAATAAAAAATAAATTTCATCGACTTTTTCAATGAAATAGCGATCAGAGGGAAGTGATCGAGCGAACCATTATTGTGCTAAACGAACTGAAAAAGTAGTAGAGTCCCTTAAAAATTACAAACTTTCGTTCTTTATTATGTTCACTCGTTTTTGAATAGCTATAACTTTGTTTCAAAAAGTTTAAAATGTCTCCTTTCCAACGCCAACACATTCATTGGTAGAACTGGAGGCAGACGTCTCCAACATCAATATACGAAGTCATTTTTTAAAGATGTTAGTGCAAACTTTTGTTTGAAAGTGGTTTATATTTGTGAGGCACTTCGTCCACATTTAATGATTATTAATTTAATTACTTGCCAATAGTTTTTGATTTAAAATTATGTTAGGACTTTGTGATATTAAATTCCATAGTTAATTGTTTTCCCTTTCTTTGTTTCAGGTTATTGACATTGATCCTTTCTGGGTACCTACAACTGAGGAGGAATTCACTCACTTTGGAGAGAAGGCAGATTCCGCAAATCGGGCTAAACTCTACATGGATAGTGTGAGACGTCGCAAGGGTCTCTATGTGGATGAGAAAGTTGTCGAACATGCCGAGAAACAAAGAACCCTAAGTAAAAAGAAGTGAATGTTTTGCATCAATTAGCAAAATAATTTGTATTGCCACATAATAAATTTAAAAGTCATGACGTTTTTATCCACAGTAAATGGGATATTTCTATATAAATAAAAACCGAATTGTTTTTGCATAGTTCGTTTTTTTATTTATTTTTATGTTCCGGGTAAGCTCAGAAACGGCTAGATCGATTCACTTAAAATGTAAACGGTGATAATGTGGTGCTAAAAGGGTACCTTATTTTTATACCCACCACCATTGAATGGTGATGGGGGTACCAATAAGTTCTGTCCATTCCGTTTGGTATATATATTTTTTTTCTTCTCAGACGACTGATAAACCATATCCGTCTTTTGTAATCCTAACTTCTATGAGTTGTCAATAGATGAAGCTATAGTGCTGAAATTTATAGATAAACTTTGTCTTTGTCTGCAGGCATTCAAGTTCGGCAAGACTGAGTCTACTATCTTCCAGATTCTATGATACAGCTACCCATACAAACCGGCCCCCCTCTATTCTGGGGACTCTTGAGCTTCATGTCTAATCCATTTTTTCATTACGATTTGCTCTGAATTTCACAAATCTAGAGGTATTATGGCGTGCATAAATAAATGAACACTTGAATGATGGTACTTACTCGTCCTCTATATTGATATACCCCCTTTTATAGATCTCCCGATTTGACTTCTTGGACTTCTAGACACCGCAATTTTTATTCGTTTTGCCCGAAAATTCATTATTTTGAGATATTTTTGTGTTCCTAAATATAGGACCAATTTTCCGCGATTTGAATTTCTAGACACCGCAATTTTTATTCCGATTTTAAGGTATAGGTTAGGTTAAAGTGGTCAGCCCGATTAAGATTCATTGGCTCATTGACTATCGTCCATTGTGATATACACATTAAACTAAAATAACCTATTACATTATGGGCACTTCTTAGTTTTAACCGCTGAACCTTCTTGATTATTTCTTTCTGTTGAACCAACCAGATTGTTCAAAACATTAGCAGACTGCTATAAGTTCACGTCTTTCAGATCCGCCAGTAATCTGAAGCTATATGATCTAAAAGTTGCTTTGCGCTTTACCAGAAATGCAGGCACACTCACATCAAGAGGCGTTTTAATGATTCCTTTTCCTCTGGCATCTAACCAGCTCCATCAGAAATAGTCATTATACTTCGCGCCAATAGTTTTTTGCAAAATCGCCTATCAGGGCCAGGCGACCCGTTATAGACACGATATCAGAGAGTGATATCTAAGTCTCGAGAACACTAGCACTATCTAGTGTGTGCGTTTAAGTTTAAAGGGCCATATTGGCCTTCGGTGTCGTTTACAGCCTTGCAATTCTTCCATCGAACCAGGTCTCTCTCTTT
>PGFW01069225.1:14954-27237 GCA_003123925.1 Haematobia irritans | reverse complement strand
AGAGGAGGGAATAGCTAAAACGATGTCCCATATGTAAAACGTACCCCGCTGATTAATAGTTTTCGATTGCCTAAACTTGCTGTGGAAGCCAGCTTGTCATCTAGTTTCCGCGCATGCTAACAAAAAACGGAAGGTGGGATTCCCAATGAACATAGTAGAAGAAGTACTACGGTTACCCTCAAAAATACTCAGACCAGAGTTGCTATCCGCTCCAAAACCAATGAAAAAAGACCACTCGAGTGAAGTAGAAATGAGTACTTACGCAGTGCCCCCACTCACGTCCTTCTAGCAATTACAAGAAGTCAGTATGTGGTTCAGATTCATTGATCGAGACACCAAACACCAATAATTTTAACGTTGATATTAATCTCCAAGTACCATACAGGTAGATCCCTGCCTGATGACTCACAAGTTTCTGAGGGTATCCAAGAGACTTCGATAAGTGGCAGTTCTACTAGAGAGCAGCCTTTCTTGGGAAACAGGACCGTTCGGGTGACTCGACGTGAAGCAATAGTAGGAAATCTGGATGTCTCCGTAGGCCGTGTGTCGGCCATTCGGATGGGGAATTAAAAGCGAAGCCTATATGGAAAATATCGGCTATCACTTTTTCAGAAAATTTTAATGAATCTAAAAGTAGGAAAGATATAGGATTACAAGCAAATTATTAGGTTAGATTTATCTAATAGTGCTTAAATAAAAGAAATATCACAGATTAACGTCTCTTTGGACTCCAAGTGAGCCTATAGAGAAATCGGGCTCGAAATAGTACTTATACAATAACCTCATTTAGGCACACCAATAAGGATATCATCAATACGATTCCAGTACAAAGTCTATGGAAGGATCAAAATTCTAACCGAAGTCCGTATTGCCCTAAGTATAAAAACTCGATCCCTGCTGCTTTGACTTCTGGGGCCCCTTTTGGAGGAGGGTTGAAAAATTTTGATGCGTAAAGAAATGATAAAGATGAAATTTAAGAAAGAACTATGTCGAAAAATTCTGAAATAACATTTGGGCAAATCCCATTCGGCAATAAAGAATACAGGTTCCAGCTTACACTATAACCCATCAAAGTATATTATAACGAATTCTGGCGCTCATGAGATTTAAATATTCCTGTCCGACAGAAAGACGCAAATCTATGCAGCGAGCGATGTCAGATGCACCAGATGCTGTTCCGTTCATATGTTATAATTCGACATAAACTAATACATTATGTTTTGGAACACTATAAAACACATATTTTTGATCAAGCATTAATGTTCATTTTCGAACAATCTCATACATGTAATAATGGTTCGGGAGTGATAAACATATTAATTGTTATCTCAAAGATCCTTATATATCGAACGGTAAGCCGATAGTTATGGTTATTGGGACAATAAATGCGTTTGTAAATAATAAGCTTGGATGGCAATACCATAAATAAAGTCTTGAACTACCAGTATTTGTCTTTGAATATCATATAAATGAGATACATATAGATCGTGCGCTTAGTAGCCATGGAGACTCGCCATTTAACAAAGGACCTGGCCTTCGAATATGGAGACTTAATCTTGGAGATGCTATATCTGATTCATCATCCAGAATTCAAAGATAATTTTTATTTCATGGCTATGATAATTTGAGTGGTAGCGAATCGTCCATGATTAACTACTATCTCTCACCCAGAGCTGAAACCATCGCCGAGATTACATTAGTTCCCAGTTCTCTGGAGATCGCCATAATTGAAAAAAAACCCCCTCCAATTATATAATAGAAAAACAATCGAAGTCTCTTCGAAATACTCGAATCCTTATAGAATTCGTTTAGTAATATAATAGTTAAGATAAGAGGTTGGCTAATGATGAAAAGGAAATTAATAGACACTTAACAATGCCAAGTTGAAAGCACATTATTATGATATAATACAATTGCAAAAAAAAAAAATTTAGGAGCATTCAGGTGAAAACCTAATGTCACCCTAAGAATCCGATAAACCGACCAAAAGATTTTACTTCGAAAGATCCTTTATTGGATGAGAACAAAAGCCATTACGATCAATTCATCATATCTAATGTATTATTAAATATATAAATAGATAACAAATCCTAATTTATATATGGATTCTTTATCTATGAAGCACATAAAGACTTTTCCATATGTTGGGAGACACTGATACAATTTTTTTAAGAATAATAAATCTTAGTAGAAGATCATACACTCTGGATGGCAAAAAGCTCAAAGAACTATTAATAACTTGAAATCATCTGCGTCAATGATATTACCCAAAATACCCAAGTATATTCATATGGATAACTCAAGATAATATTAAGTTTTGAACACAGAAAAATATAAGATGATTGGACTTAAATACCAACATAACAATTATTACGTTGTTCCTATAATCTGACACAATAAATTCATTTCAAACTATTATATATTGAAGAAATCAAACATATTTAACTTGCTTTTTAAGTTGCATATTTACCCATAAACGTGTACTATATGCTTAAAAAGCAATCTTATATAAATTGTTTGTACCGAAGACTAATTCTCTAGCATTATAAGTACAGAACAGCGAAATATTTGTTGTACGTGGCAAAAGAGCATGTACCAGTACCATAGCTGACATTCAATTGCGCGCGAATAGTTATTGCAGTCAACGAGTAGCAAAAGAAAATACAATTCTGATATTTAACATAGATTTTATGGTATGAAAGTTATATACTATAATTCTGAATTGGCTAATATTATACTATATTGAAGGCAAAAAAAGAGAATGAAATCCTATGTACCAAGCAAATGAGATCTTTATCAATAGTCAGGACTACTACCACTTATTTTAACGTCAATCTCTACTAACAATGAGAAAAAGAATTTTTGAATGCTTTTAAAGGGTGCCATGTTGATAACAACACTACTCAATATTAATTTCAAAATCTGGATTACTGTAATTTAGGTCTTAGCTGATATGTTTTCGCTCATGCGCACTCTCAGTTTCTCACGGAAAAAGATCTACGGCTTTAAATGATCCCGCAATATAGATAACTTTTGACTTGAATCGCATCAGGTTCTTTCATTAAGAAGAATTAATAGTAACGCCCACTTTCAATACTCATTACATTATTCTAGACCTACAGAAAATACCTCTCACACAAGTTCTTCCCCGCTCACAATCATAAACATATGATGCAAAAAATCAATATTCCTAATTGGTGAATAAATTTTATTGACTTGCAGTAAATTCAACGGTACATTTTACCGTAAATATAATTTTTTAACTGCTCCAAAACAACGTTGACAGACATGTGATTATGATGGAGAGCTAATTCTTTGGAAGATATTCGTAATTGTCTTTGGATAAATTCACTATCTACTATTGAACTGACTGAGATTTTCTGCAGCATTTGATTTTCGGCAATAAAATGAACCGCTTGCTTTGTTTTCTTGAGTTCATTTCTGCTCGCATAGATCACAACACCTTCAACCCTAAAAGAATACTTTTCATAAATTATTAATTCCAAAGCGAGTCAGAGTGGTTAATTATTATTTTAGGCCAGGATTAGATTAATGAAAATCCTTAAATTAGTAATCCATCAAAAAGTAATTTCATAAACTTACAGCGAATCCCGATGGAATGATTAACATTACTGCATGATATGGCGATAAGAATTAGCTAATAACTATCGGGTCAAGAAAAATCCAAATCCAAAAATTCGCCTTCCACTCTCATATAAGCACCTGTCAATCTAAAGGTATATCGACATATGAAACTCATCTAGTCTCCTAAAGACAGCTATACAAATACGGTGGGTGCACAAATCAGCATCGATTATAAGTATTTACTTTTTCTGAGCAAAAAAATTAAAAGATTGCCGAAATTAGTATGCTCTCATATAAAACACATGTGATTGAAAGCGAGAGTAATAATCAGAAGCATAAGCAACATCAGAGTAAATATACGCCAAAAAATCGGTTGAGTTTCCGCAAGAATCTAAGAGCAAAATTCAATATTCTGAAAATTTATTTGCTGTTCGTATAATTATATAGCTATAAATCTCGCAGTAATTTCTCCCTCACTTTGATTAGATAATGTTTTATCTGAAAACTTTCGCAGAATATAAGTGATCTCTGTGCCGTATCTGTGAGAGAAGACATGCGGAGCTTTAAAATTTCACGCAAAATAATATAGAGACTAATTATATTTCGGTAGCTTGAGTGATCATCGCACTTCCTGTCTCAAAATTCCCCGTATATTAACTCTAACCTTATCATAACAAAAAGTAGTTTAATTCATTAGAGTATTAAACACAATGAAGAATAGCTCGAAACAATGACTGATCGATCATAAACTATATAATACATTTTAATTGTATGGGAAACATTCTTATTTTTTTTGGTATCCATATTTTAGTTAGGAGTTAGTGAAGAGAATTGAAATATGAGCTCCATAATTAAAAAAAATTAATAAAATATAGAATATAGATTCGGCATACACGAGTGTAATCGTAATTTTCAGACTTTTATTTCGCACGCCAGTTATCATGTTGGATTATATACGTAAATCCCAGATTTCAAGATAATCTCCAAATGTAATATACATACATAATATAAAAGTTTCATTAAAAGTGAAGTTAATCTTCGGCATCAGTTGTATTGTTAATGATTCATAAAACTTCTCATATGCGGGATATAGATCTATATTACAAAATAACAAACAGTTATTAAACTGAGAAGAGATGAACATTGAATATAATACCTTAATTTTTAAAAAATGAGATTCTCTTAAATTTTAGTGATGACTATCCCAAAAAACTTAGTGCTTTATTCTCCACTATCAATTTGCAATTATGAGTACAAGTTGCTGATGAGGCTTTAGCTCCGTTCAATAAAGAGTAAACGACAGTAATGTAAAAAGTATATAATCCTTGATTTTTCTAATTGAAAAAGTTTATAAATGGAAAAGATAGATTCTTTCATTGAGGTGGGAGAAAGTTGAGCCTTTGCAATTTGAATAATTAAAATAATAAATAATGATGTTCTTTTCATTACTATGATATAATAATACGTTCACTTAAAATTATGATCTTCGCATCAAATGAACAACGCTTGACTAATCTGCATAGAGTAAGAAAGTTGATCTTGAACAAGGGTGATAGTTAATGAATTAACAAGGTTTGATAGTGTATCGTTACATAGCGGATGATCCTGCTAAGAATATTAGCAAGGGTGTTAAGTTAGATCTCACCACTAGGGAAGCTTGATCTTCAAGACGTTCAAGTAAGATATTCTCATCGTTGAAGTTGATCTTTCCATAATGGGTAATATAAATACTTGCATTGATGAAGTTGATCTTTCACAATAGATAAGTTAGCTTCTTATAAAGAATAAGATTGACTTTATTTTTTTTTAAAAACGGGGAAAAAGCTGGTACGGATCTTGCCATAAGGTGAGTTGATCATCCAAAAATATTAATTGATCTTTATAAGGCATAAGTGAAGTTTGAACCTTCAATATACTGGGAATTTGAGTATTTGCATTTTGGAATTTCCATTACGTATACGTGAAGTGGACGCTTTCTTATAATGAATCTGTTCATCGAAATGTATCGAGATTGGTGAAGTTGATATTTCAGTGATGTTGAACTTCAACACAGAAGGAAAAACTGGATCTTTCATATCGGTTGAAAGTGATCTTCATACCAGGGGCAGTGTTAACTTCACTATCATTGAAAAGTTTGATCTTCATACAGGCGGAAGTTGATATTTGCGTAACGAAAAGTTGATCCTTCGTAATAACACCACGTTGGATACTTTAGATGGAATAAATTTGATCTTCCCCAGCTTAAAAAATAAGTTTTATTTGAATGTTTCCAAGTAGATATTCACAATTGTGAATTGATCTTCAATATGGGAAAATTAGTCTTAGGATTGAATAAAGTTGATCTTCACTAAACGTAATTTGGACTTCGTACAAGAGAAGCTTGATTATCAAAAAGCTGTATTAAGATCACCTAGGTGATTTGATCATGCCACAAAAAAATGAATGATCTTCAGACCCAGGGGATTGTCAGTCCTCAAACCCTTAAAACTTGATCTTCGATAATAGAAGATGTACAATCTTGCACATCCGGCCGAAGTTGAATTTCGACATTATATTGATGCTGAATTTACATAGCCATAAACTGAATCTTCTTCTAGAAGTTGACCTTCATACAAGGGGCAGTTTAACTTCACATCATTGAAGTTGACTCTTCATAGCAGGGGAAAGTTGATATTGTGCGTAATGAAGTTGACTTCGATAAGTGGAATTGATCTTTTAGTAATAGGAAACCGCACACTTGTCTGAGAGCTCTAAAAGTTTATCTTCGAATTTTCCAAGTAGATATTCACATTGTGTGAAAGTTGATCTTACAATATGGGAATTTAGTCATAGGATATGATAAAGTAGATCTCACTAACGTCGAAGATGGACTTCGTACAGCGAGACAATCTACGACTATACAATAAGTGTAGTTAATATCAGCCTAGGTGATGTTGATCAATCCCACCAAAAAAAAAAGAAAGTTGACTTTCAGACAGGGGATTCGTCATACCCTCAAAAGCCCTAAACTATAAGAGAATGTATCTCACATCGGCGAAGTTGATTTCGTTGATTTCGACATTATGGAAGTTGATCTTTAAATCACTGAAGTAGCTCTTCACATAATTGAAGTTGATCATTATATATGGGAATTTGATCTTTGCATCAATTGAATTCTTAAACATGAAGTTGATCTTCTTATAAGGAAATTATTAATCGAAATGATGAAGTTGATATTCGAATTGGTGAAGTTGATCTTTAAATGTATTGGTGACCTTCACATAGGAGAAGTTGATCTTCAAATCGTTGAAGTTGATCTTCATACAGGAGAAGTTGACCTTCGCATAAGTGAAGTTGATCTTTACATTCGTGAAGTTTTCAGGGAAGTTCATCTTTAACTAAGTGACGTGTAAGTCTTGATGCAGGAGAACTTGATTGTTACTTGGAAGTTAATCATCGCGTAAGTGCAGTTGATTTTCACATCGCTTTATTTCGGCACCAGGGATGATCGACATGCAAATCGTCGATCTTCGCATATCCGAAGTAGATATTCATTTATAGGAATTTGATCTTTTGATCGATGATCGATCATCGAAAAGATGATCAACCTATGACTTGATGACGTTGATCGTCATATGTCATACTGACTTTCACACAGGAGAAGTTGATATTCACCCATCATTGCCAGTTAACTTTTATAATGAAGTTGGTTGGGTCGATATGAAAGTTGCTTTTAAATCGTTGAATTATATCTTTACAAAAGTAAACATTGACATTCATGTATGAGCGTATGTTATTCTATGGCATTGATGAAAGTTTGAATCTTCGCAAATGTACGTGACTAAGTATGATCCCAGCTGAGTGAAGGACTTGATACAAAATAATTGAGTGGCGGGTCTAATCGCTAAAAGCAGATATTGACGTATATCAAGCTCGTGTTAAGCGTTGCACCTTGCATCGATTAAAAAATAAATCAACCTAAGGAATCCCCAGCCTTGACAAAATAGCATTGCTCAGAATGGTGTCGAACCTTCCGTTTCACTAAGAGAAGAAAGGTGATCGAAAGCTGAATTGCTTATTTGGAAACAGTTAATTAACCGTTTGTCTGAGGTTGCAACTCTAGTCGACGCAATTCGGGAGCGAAAGCGCACAGAAGAGAGGAAGCGTTAAGGGGCGAGATGCGAGTCTGGCACACAGCACGTTTATATGCTCTAGGAGTCGGTCGGAGAAAGGGGAGGAGGCAGGTCTCAGCGAGTAGAAAAGCGGCCATTTCAATCCGGAGCGGAGCGGAGGGAGCCGGTTTCCAAAAAATTGAAAGTTGCATGTGCGGCATCTGAAGAATGAAAAAATAAAGTTACTTGAAATGAAATGTGTAAACTTTGAAAATTAACTGTGGTAAGGTAATCTTTCAAAATGTTAGCTAGTATATACGAGGGATGAGTAAACGTTGTAAGAATGTAACTAATTATTTTTGTACGCTACGTACATTGGGAGAAAACACAGAAAGTGTTTTTTCAAAAATTGGGTTTTCAAAAAGGCAAAGTCAAACAAGATGATAATCTAAGGAATGTGTTGTAAAGTAAACAATATTTCGATCAATTTCATCCCTATTACTACAAAACGATGTTTTCAATGAACGTCAAATAAAGCTGCAATGTAAAACGATCTTATTTATATTTATTTTTTAGTTTTCTACACTGAAAAAAAGAATGGTCGAAGTCAAAGATTCATGTCCTTAGAATAACAATAGCAAATGTTGCTAACATGGAAGGACGCACTTCCACTAAAAATAAAATTTTTTAAATACACATTCAACATAGAAATGGTGACGGGGACAATAAGTTGGTCATTTCGTTTGTAACACATCGAAGATATCAATTTCCGGCTATATAGGAAAGTAATAAGTATAAAACCGAGGAGGTATCACTCTGTCGCGGAGAAATTATAAGGAACGATATTGGCTACGATGAATCAGCTGTCCGGCTGTCTGTCTGGTTGCTGGATCACGTACAGTCTTCAATAATGAACAATCGTGTGAAATTTGTGCACAACTCCAGTCTTTTGGTCTGAGCGGAGTCAAGGTCGGAAGATGGGTTATAAGGTCCAGGTTTGTATAAGTCCCATATAAACCGACCTCCCGATTTTGGGGTCTGGGCTATATAAATCAGTATTTTTATCCAATTTGCCTGAAATTTTGAAACTGGAGTATTTATACCTGAAGGAGGTTGCCAAAAATGGTGAGTATAAGCGGGATCAATAAGTTTATGGTATAAGCCACCATGATAACCGATCTCCCGTTTTTAACTCTTGGCTATAAGAAACAGCAGTTTTATTCAATTTACATGAAATTGGAAATTAAGAGGTTATTGATAGACCACAAATACGTGTGCCAAAATTTAAGTCACTCATCATTTTGGTAAGCCCATGAATGAACGATCTCCCGATTTTACTTCTTGGGATATAGAAACGCAGTTTTTATTCATTTATCCTGAATTGGACAATCTAGAGAGGTATTGTAGGACAAAAATACTGTGCCAATTTGAGTACGGATCATGTTTCTGGTAGGTCCATATAAGAGACGACTCCGCCGATGTTCGGTCTTGGGCTTTATAGAAAGCGCTATTTTTTATAAATTGTCTGTAAATTGGAAATATAGGGGTATTATCAGGCGAACCATAAAGAGGATGTGGGCTGAAATAGGTGAGCATGCGGTCAAATATTTTGGTATAAGGTGCCCATAAGACGATTTCCCGAATTTAATTCATTGGCTTCTAGAATCGGAAGATTTTTATCCTATGTAATGTGCTGAAATTGGAGAATCTAGAGGTATTTCGGGCATAAAGAGGTTGCCAAAAACGGTGAGATAGGATCCAACACCGTTTTAAGTATAGCGACCATAAAGAAAGATTCCCGATTGTAAATCCTTAGGGTTTAATAGAAACCGTTGAACCCTTCATTCGGCTTACTAGAATCCGAAGTTTTTATCTAATTAGTGTCTGAAATTGGAAATCTAGGAGGATTTGTCGGTCAATAAAAAGAGGTGTGCCGAGAACGGTGAGTAGCGGATCCATGTTTAGTATTTCCCCCATCAAGAATATCTCCGATTTAACTCACTTGGGTTCTCTAGAAACAGTAATTTTATCTGATTTGGCTGAAATTGCATAATATTCTGTATTTTAGGTCGGATCATTTGTAATGCCTCCATATAACCCGACTTCACTTGAATTGCTTGAACTCAATGTAAAGATTTCAGATTTCTTCGACATAATTTGAATTGTCAAATCAAGAGCCTATTTTATAATTTTCTTTGCAAAATTAGCAAGAGATGTTAAGATTCCTCTAAACTCAACAAAATGGTTTCTTATAATCAGATCTGATATAGTTCCTCATAGGAACTCTTAAATTTATATTCGGGAAGTTCATCAAGTCCCGCCTCCTAAAAAATTTCAAGGAAACCCTATGATTTGGTTCATGGTGTGGGTATTTAAAGGGTTCGGCCCGGCCAATTAGATGCTGAATATAATTGTTTTCTTGTGCAAAAGGCAATAAGACTTTTGAAGAAGTTGTAATGGTCCTTATAATTAAGTGATTTTACTTAAAAAACTTATATCATGAAAGTGGGAAAAGATACCAAATTTATGGAGTAAAGGTCAACGTAGACTTTAAATAATAAGAAAAAATTCTTTAATTAGTAAAATTGTCTTTAAATTAATGTTCTTTTTTGATCATATGCCTACATAAGCAAAAAATCGTAAAAATAAGACATGTTTTTCAACATTCTTATTGTTAAACGTTTTACTGAAACTAGCATAATTCTATGAATCGCAGTCTTAATATGAAAAAAAATAATCGTTAACTCGTTTTTAAAGGATTTTGATAACAGCTGACGAAAAAAATTTAAAAATTAAAATTAACCAATGCTAATCACCTAGACATGTTCTTCTAATGAGAGTCAAAAGGATTTTAAATTCGAAACTATTCAAAAATTAAGTGAAAGATATTTTTGAACAGGACAGTTGTTTAATAGTGATTATAGCGCTAGAACCATGCATAGTGTTAAGAGGGATATAAACAAGGTGATCGCCAAAAATTGCCTACAAGAAATATTGAAAGTTTGAACGCCCATAAGAATATTAGCCGGAGGGAGGTCACCAAATCCCTCCTGAGTCGATAAACGGCTTGGCCGTTCGTCCGTCTGTTCAATCCGTATTATGTATGTTAAAGGAGGATTGTGCGGTTAGCAATTATTAGGAACGATTATTGATGAAATTCGTACAGGGCGAGTTTCTCTTCGGGCGCAAGGAGTAACGTATAATTTATGGAAGAATCGGACAAGATTAGATTAGCTCCCATAGTATACTTGTTTGCACGATTTACGACAAATTGGGGGTTCACGCTGCATTTTTTTTTACTAACCGATCGTTCGTCAATTTAGCACAGAACTAATCTTCTGTATCAACCTTTAATCTGAACAATTTTCATAGAATCGGTTAGATTAATATAGGTACCAATATATATGTATCGCCACGATGTTGTCAAATTAGGTCATAAAACCATTATTATATCAACCGATCTTACTAAAAGTTGGGAAAATGGGTAATCTGCTATAGGCACATAACTATATGTGCAAAAATCATACGAAATCATGGTTCAGATTAGCTTAGCTCCATATATGTACCAAAAGCCCGATGTTTATAATAAATAAAAAAACTCAATGAAACAAATAAGTAACAATGTTTGTAGTAAAATTAATAAGTTTCTCGAAGAGAGCGGAGCGGAGCTGGACGCGGAGCGACGATTTTTTTTTCTCAGGAGCGGAGCGAGGAGCGGACAGGTTTTTTTTCTCCGGAGCGGGACGGAGCGGAGCGAAAAAATGGACCGCTCCGGGATCCCTGGTTTGAGGTCAGGTCAAGTTCGAAGTGGTATATGGTCGGATTAATTAATATGTCAGAAATTTCAAAATACGTTTCGAAATAAAAACACTTGCATTTATAGTACTCATCAAGAGCTTTTCATTTTGTAGCCAAAACTAAAATCAGAGCAGGTATCTGCAGTGGCCGCGTGAACTATATTAATTAAATTCTGTACATATAATCAATATTTTTTTGATAAAAATCGATATTTCTATGGAATCTTTCGAAACATAGAGACCACTTGGTTTAGAGTGAACTCGTCAAGGAGCTTTCATGTGAGTACCAAAAAATCTAAGAGCAGGAGGAGTAGTGCACAGTAAGGGCGTAGTTAACTTTTTTCAAGTTGGACAAACTCGACTTTAAAATATATGCAAAACTAATATTATGGACGCTTCCGAACTGACAACAATTGCATCTTATCAGTACTTGTAAAAATTTCTCTATACAAAATATTTTGCGGCAAATAGTGGAAAGCTGATGATTTCATTAAATATCTTATATCTCCCCAAAATGTAATATAACATAGGATGCGCAGGCCAAAACTTACCGGTTTGTGTTATCGAATAATTAAAATTTACAATTTACTCATTCCGCACGACTGGCCCCATAATAGACGATCTCGATTTTGCTCTTGGCGTCTATAAACTGTATTATTACCCGATTATGCCTGAAATTGAAATTAAAGTAGATTTTGTGTGCCAAATTGATCGGTCCATTTATTGGTATTGCCCTCATAGATAGACGGAACTCCGATTTTATTACCTCTTGGCGTCAGAGGATGATTTTCTATCCGATGTGCCTGAATT
>PGFW01069202.1:0-15723 GCA_003123925.1 Haematobia irritans | reverse complement strand
TCTAAATTGAACGATTTTCAAATCCAAACTTTGGCACGCAATACACGCAAAAAATAATTCTTTCCTCCCAAACGAAATTTTTAGACAAACAAAGTTCGTTTCTCATATTGCTTTTCGCACTGTAAGGAAGTGTATTTGGAAGAAAAGTAATATACTTTTTTGTGATTAAACGTTTATTCTTTTCCAAGGATGTAAAAACAATTTCATAAAGCCTAGCTCAAAAAAAAACATTTTTCTTGCTAAATTGCCATTAGTCCCTCACATCTTTTCTCACATCCACCTGAGGATTTTTAGTTCTGTTAACACCTTTTTCCCTGTAAATACCACAACAATGTAGAATGAAATTAATAACGAATTTTTATAAATTTTTCAAATGTTTTTTTATCCTTTCGCCTGGACGGAGAATCGAAACCGCTGACCATGCCACATTGTAAGGCCAACCACAACTAACCACTGAGGCTATGTACCTGTTATGTCATCAATAGATAAATATCAATATAAGTTATATTTATATAGCATAGCTTGCGGCGCCCACGAGCCGAATAAACAAAGTTATTTAAGCAGAAACAAAACACTTAGTTGGCAGCCGTGAAGAGCAGTGGTAGCTACGTTCCGACTCTCATGCCCTAAGGTGTCGTTGGGTTCGCATCCCTGCTTCGGCTTTTGTTTTTTTTTGTTTTGTTTTTTTTTATTTACATAATATTCCAGATATATTCGAAGATTCCCGAAAAAATGATTCACAATTAGATTGTACTATCATTAAAATTTTTGAACTGTAAAAATGTTGTCTTATTAAAGACCTAAAGTCAGGAAAAAAACAGTGTTTGATATAAACGAAATGGACTGTTGTTGTTATTTTCAAAAATAACTTTTTTTATTGAAAAAATAAAAATTTTGCTTAACAAACGAAATTTTTTTGGTGATAAAAGTTTAAAAAGAAATTTTTTTTGAAGCAATCAAAAAAACTTCTAAACAAAAGCAAAAAACGTTTTCGGTAACGTTTTTCAAACGTTTTTTTCTTTCGCGTGTAGCACAACTGCTAATTCTACTCGGAGTAAAAGATTGGCCACTGTGGTCATATGAGTGTCAATCGGGCGAACGATATATATGGGAGCTATATCTAAATCTGAACCGATTTCAACCAAATTTGGCACGCATAGCTACAATGCTAAATTTACTCCCTGTGCAAAATTTCAACCAAATTGGGCCAAAACTCTGGCTTCTAGGACCATATTAGTCTATATCGGGCGAAAGATATATAAGAGAGCTATATCTAAATCTGAATCGATTTCAACCAAATTTGGAACGCATAACTACAATGCGAAATCTACTCCCTGTGCAAAATTTCAACCAAATTGGGCCAAAACTCTGGCTTTTAGGACCATATTAGTCCATATCGGGCGAAAGATATATATGGGAGCTATATCTAAATCTGAACCGACTTCTTCCAAAATCAATATGGTTCTATTCTTACCCAAATTAGGAACATGTGCCAAATTTGAAGGCGATTGGACTTAAATTGCGACCTAGACTTTGATCACAAAAATGTGTTCAAAGACAGACGGACGGACGGATGGATGGACGGACGGACAGACGGACATGGTTATATCGACTCAGGGACCCACCCTGAGCATTATTGCCAAAGACACCATGTGTCTATCTCGTCTCCTTCTGGGTGTTACAAACATATGCACTAACTTATAATACCCTGTTCCACAGTGTGGCGCAGGGTATAAAAATAAAAATACTTTTTGACACAATTTTCTATCGAATAAAATTTTGACAAAATTTTTATCGATAAAATTTTGACAAAATTTTCTATCGAATAAAATTTTGACAAAATTTCTATAGAAATAAATTTTGACAATTTTCTATAGAATTAAAATTTTTACAACAATTTCTATAAAATAAATGTTGACAAAATTTTCTATAGAAATAAAATTTTGATAAAATTTCTATAGAAATAAAAGTTTGACAAAAATTGCCTATAGAATAAATTTTGACAAATTTCTATAGAAATAAAATTTTGACAAATTTTCTATAGAAATAAAATTTTGACAAAATTTTTCTATCGAATAAAATTTGATAAAATTTTCCTATAGAATAAAATTTTTACAAAATTTTTTATAGAAATAAAATGTTTGACAAAATTTCTATAGAAATAAATTTTGACAAATTTTCTATAGAATAAAATTGTTTTATACAAATTTTCATATAAATAAAATGTGGAAACGTTTTCTAAAGAAATAAAAAAAAGAAATTAAAAAATTTTCTATAGAAATAAAATTTTGACAAAATTTTCTATAGGAATAAAATTTTGACAAAATTTTCTATAGAAATAAAATTTTGACAAAATTTTCTATAGAAATAAAATTTTGACAAAATTTTCTATAATAATAAAATTTTGACAAAATTTTCTATTGAAATAAAATTTTGAAAAAATTTTCTATAGAAATTAAATTTTGACAAAATTTTTTCTAGAAATAAAATTGTGACAAAATTTTCTGTAGAAATAAAATTTTGATACAATTTTCTGTAGAATAAAATTTTGACAACATTTTTTATAGAAATAAAATTTTGACAACATTTTCTATAGAAATAAAATTTTGTAAAGGACCATTAGTAAATAAGTTTGTTAAAGACTTTCTCAAAATATTTTGTCAAAACTATTGTACCATAAGTGTGATATCGGCTCAAAACTCTATACACAAAAAGTACTAAATCATACTACGGTACTGACCAAAGTGAAAAGGTATTGAAAAAAGTACTATAGTACTGCATTTTCCATCCCTGGTTTTTAATATTCACACTCACACACTCATACAAATGTGCCGCATATATATTTTATGGATGGTGATGGTGTTGCACTCATACAAAAATCCTTCTAGGCTAGAATGATTCAATAATTTAGTATTTACTCCAAAAAATAAGGACAAGTGGTATGGGTGAAAGAAAGTGGGTCAAAAGGAAAATGATAGCGATTTTACCGTATCCCAGCAAAAAAGCGTTTATTTTGGATCCGAAGATGCATCCTCAAAAAAAAAAAAAAAAATCGCTTCTGTAACATATACCCCAAACATATTTTGCTTCAAGCATATATATTTTCAGGATTGGTCCAAACAAACTATTGTTTGTATTGTTCAAACGTATTATGGTTTACCTTAGTATGCCCTGGTATAAAAATTTAATGAAATTTTCTTTGTGTGGATATATTTTTAAGGCGCCAATTGGTTGCTTCCATTATGGTACTTGCAGCTTACTCTCTAGGTCTCTCTTTATCTTTAATATATGTTTGCATCTAAGCACATTATATTTACAAACATATTATGTCCCAAACATAATATGTTCTAACATATTAACATATATGTCCCAAACATCCCAGCAAAAAAATTTGGAAGTTCTTGTTATAACTTGTTTTTTTTCATACTTTTTATGGGTAATTTTAACTTTTTTTGTTTGAAATTGGTTAAAAACAGTAAAAATTCATAAAATGGTACAAATCATTTAAATTGTGTCGAAAAAAATGTTATATCCAATCTGAAAAATTGTGCATTTTTGAAAATATTTGAGGTCAAACGTTTCCGACAAGCGTTAGAATCCATTACAAAATTATAAAAAATTATTTTGCATCTCTTCTTAAGGTGTGATCCGAATTCAGTGTTTTTGATGTAAAGTAAATACATCTATGATATTTTGCCAAATAAATAATTTTTATATTTTTTTTTTTATTTTTAATGCATTCTAACGTTTCCTTGACCTAAAATACTTTATAGAATTCTCAACTTTTCTAGAATAGATTTAGCAATTTTGTGACAAAAATTAAATAATTGGTACCATTTTGAAAATTCTTTCTCTGTTTTTCACGTATTTGAAACGAAAAGGTTAAAATTACTCATTAAAAATATGAAAAATGCTAGTTACAAAAATTTGAATTAAATTACACAGAAAAAAATTTCCGTAGTTAAACTAACGCTAAATTTAACTTATTTTTATTGTAAAAAAAATATATGTTAGTATTTAAATTTTATTACCTTTTGCGAAATTTTCCACAGCCCAATTAAATTTTCGTTTTTTTAAGTAACATTTGTCTCAATTTTTTTTTATGAACTAAACGTGAGTATAAAGTTCAATGACCGTACACGTAAGTTCAATATGAACTAAAGCAAATGAAAATTTTAGTACGATTCCCAAAAATAAAAAGAATGAACTACTGTATGTTTAAAATGGTCATGATTTGGCGCCAATGATTTTCTTCTTAACTTTGAGTTAATATTTTCTTCTTACAATTACACCCTTTAATTTCGTGAACTGTAGTTAAAAAGTACAACAGGACATTAAATTTTTCTGGTTTTAACAACGCTTTGGGGAAATCTCAAAATGTGTGCAAAATTTAGTTAAATTTTCGTACGAGTTAGTTTATTCTTCCTATACTTTTTTTCGGTGTAACTTCTTGTGTAGTTAAAATAAACAACATCTTTGGGAGGACATTTTTGGAAGTACTGTCAAAGTTGTGCTTTTAAGAGAACATCCAAATTATTTTACTGGGATGATATGTAAAAGTTGTCGATTTACTTTACCATAAACTCTTAGGTTAATAGGTATAGTTGCCTCATATTTGACTACACAAAAAAAAACTTCATTAAAATTGAGCAAACGGCATGTTTCATTAATGTAACGAAACGTTTTCATTTCGGCAATGAAAAATGCCGTTAATAGTACGAAATGTTGCATTTTGTATATAATGAACTTTTTTATATATAATTAAGTTTTTTCTACCAGTGTAATTATCTCCACTTTGCGAAACCAGTGGCTTTAAAGCTAATAACACCAACAACACTCCCTACAATAATAAAAAAAGAAGGTGCATAGAGTGTGAAAGAGCGAAAGGGAATGGGGCGTATAGAATGTTCTTCCCTTTGTAACACGTCGAAATATATGTGAATAATATTTGAGACTTATGCTGCTGTCAAGGGAGTGTACGTAAGAAGAAGAGGGGCTCATATACACTGGCCGAAGATAATTATGGAGCTGGATGAGTCGACCACTGTGACAGTTGATCTGTTGTTGTTGTGAACTGTATTTATAATCTCACGAGACGCAAACGAGTTCATCGGCTAAGAGACAAGAGAGGGTTTACTTGTGGGATAGACGAATGTTCACAGGTAAATGTCAAATCCACACAAATAGGACTAAACCATGGGAAAAAAACAGAATAAAAACACAAACAAAGAGGCACGTCAGTTGTCAGTCAATTTCAGTATTCAGTATTATTTACGTTGGTAAAACAATAGTGACTCTATTTAAGTAGAATGACTTCCCAAGGAAGTCGTTATTTCTAAATTCCAGTATATTTTTGTGTTTTTAGTACAATTATTAAGTTAATTTCCTTGACATTCATAGATCTTTAGTTATTTTAAACTGTAGACTATATTATAATATACATCCAAATGACGGTTAACCAAATTAAATTCAAATGCACACAAAAAAATTTTCACGAAAAATTTTTCCAATTAAAATTTTAATTGAGCTTTTTAAAACAAATATTCAATTAAAAAATAACTGATTCAGATCAATTATTTTTAATTGAAACAAAAAATCTAGTCACATGAAAAATAGAATAGTATCAATTTATTTTTTAATTGAAGATCAATTAACTTTTTAATGACTTTCAATTCATTCTAATTGATACTATCATTTCTGTGAATATGAAGACTTTAATTAAAAATTATTGGATCAATTAATTTCGTGATTGAATCAGAAAATTTTTTGTATGTTGTTATTAAAGTGTTGAGTTTACATACATGCGTTTAATGCGCCCGTTGATTGAAGAATTGAATTTTTTCTCTTTGAAGACAAAGTTTTTTAGAGTGGCTTCAAACTGAAAACTATCAACCTTTTCCATCAACAGCACGGATTAAGGCATGATATGTAACTCAAACCTTAAGTATAAAAGCCATAGGTTCATAAAAATGGGTCTCAGCCTCATAAAGTATATAAAACCCTATATTCTGGATGTTGGTGAAATTCTGATGGGTAAATCAGTCCTTCTGGTGAAATTCACGCTAACTTTCCGAATGGATAACTTGACACAACTTTTTATACTAAAATTTATAAACCGCATCCCCAGATTTTGACTTCGGGGAACTTTTTTGGGGCAGATATATTATACGCTCTCTTGGTCCATATTCGGTCATAATATTACTCTTGCGCCACAGCTGTGCGAACCAGGGTATTATAAGTAAGTGCAGTATCGTTTGCAAACACCTTCAGAAGGAGACGAGATAGACAAGCAGGTTGTCCTTTGGCAAAAAATGCTCAGGGTGGGCTCCATGAGTCGATATAGCCATGTCCGTCTGTCGTGAACACATTTTGTTAATCAAAGTCTAGGTCGCAGTTTTAGTCTGGCAAATCGCCTTTCAAATTTGACACAAGTGTGTGTTTTTGGCTCAGAATAAGATTACCTATTTGGATTTTTGAAAGATAATCGGTTCAGATTTAAGTATAGCTCCCATATATAATATTTCGCCCGATATTGACTTATATGGGCCCAGAAGCCAGAGTTTTATCTCTAACTTGCTTAAATTATTTTGCACAAGAAGAACAATTTAGTACTAATTGTCAAGTGTGCCAAATTTTATTGAAGTCGGTTCAGATTTAGATATAGCTCCCATATATATCTATCGCCCGATATGGACTAATACGGTCCCAGAAGCTAGACTTTTTATCCCAATTTGGTTGAAATTTTGCAGCTAAGAGTACAATTAGTAGTGTAGTCAAGTTCTGCTAAATTTTATTTGAAACCGGTTCAGATGATTTGATATAGCTCCCATATATATCGTTCGCCAATTTTACACTCATTATGACCACAGTGGCCAATCTTTTACTCCGATTTAATTGAATTTTTGCACAGGGAGTAGAATTGACATATGCAAGCTATGCGTGCCAATTTGGTTGAAATCGGTTCAGATTTTAGATATAATCTCCCATAATATAGCTTTTCGCCCGATTTACACTCATGATAACGCACAGAGGCTCACTTTTTTAACTCCGATTTTAATTGAAATTTTGCACAGGGAGTAGAATTAGCATGGTAGCTTATGCGTCGCCAAATTTGGTTTGAAATCGGTTCAGTTTATATATAGCGCTCCCATATGATATGTTTTCTCTGATTTCGACAAAAATTGGTCAAAAGTACCAACATTTTTCCTTGACAAAATGCCACTACTTAGCTCGAAAAGTTTGTAAAAATTACTATATTGACCTAAACTTCTAATACATATATGATTGAGCGATAAAATCATAAATAAACTTTGTTTGCGAATTTTGCCTTTAAAATTGTTTCACGAATTTAAATGTTTCCATATTTATGACCCTGCGCCACACTGTGGAACAGGGTATTATAAGTTAGTGCATAATGTTTTGTAACACCCAGAAGGAGACGGAAGATAGACACATGTTATCTTTGCCAATAATGCTCGGGGTGTTCCCTGAGTCGATATAACCATGTCCGTTCTGTCCGTCTGTCCGTCCGTCCGATCTTCTGTGAACACATTTTTTTGTGATCAAAGTCTAGGTCGCAGTTTACGTCTTAATCCACTTCAAATTTAGGCCAGCATGTTCCTGTTTTGGGTCAGAATAGAAGCCCTATTGATTTTTGAAGAAATCGTTCAGATTTAAGATATAGCTCCCTATATATATCTTTCGCCCGATATGCACTTATATGGTCCAGAAGCCAGAGTTTATATTGCCGCGATTTGCTAAAATTTTGGCACGAGGAGTACAATTGGTAGTATAGTCAAGTGTGCAAACTTTGATTGAAATCGGTTCAGATTTAGATATAGCTCCCATATATATCTTTTGCCCGATATAGACTTATATGCCCCAGAAGCCAGAGTTTTGGCCCAATTTGGTTGAAATTTTGCACATGGAGTGCGATTAGTAGTGTAGTCAAATTGGATAAATTTTATTGAAATCGGTTCAGATTTAGATATAGCTCCCATATATATCTTTCGCCCGATATTTGACTTAATATGGTCCTAGCCGAGTTTGGCCGCAATTTTGGTTGAAATTTTGCACTAGGGAAGTAAACTAGTAGTGTAGTCATGTGTGCCAAATTTTGGTTGAAATTCGGTCAGATTTAGATATAGCTCCCATATATATCTTTCGCCCGAATTGACTATATATGGCCCTATGAGAGCCAGAGTTTTGGCCCATTTGTTTGAATTTTGCACTAGAAGTACAATTAGTAGTGTACGTCATGTGTGCCAAATTGGTTGAAATCGGTTCAGTTATAGATTAGCTCCGCATATAATATCTTTCGCCCGATATTGGACTAATATTGGTCTAGAACCATGGGTTGTTGGCCCAATTATGATTGAAAATTATTGCCGGCTTAAGGAGTACAACTAGTAGTGGTAGTCAAGTTGTAGCCTAATTTGATTGAAATCGGTTTCAAATTTAGATATACTCCCATATATAGCTTTCGCGCCGGTTTACACTCAATATGAAACAGAGGCCAATTCTTTTACTGCGATTTAGTTTGAAATTTTGGCGCAGGGAGTATAAATAAGCGATTGATGCTATTGCTTGCAAATTCGGTTGAAATCGGCTTCAGATATTAGTATAGCGCTCCGCATATATATGTTTTTCTGATTTCACAAAAATGGTCAAAATACGAACATTTCCCTTTTAAAATCGCCTCTGCTTACTCGAAAAGTTGTAAAAAATACTTTAATTTTCCTCTACTTCTAATACGTATATATCGAGCGATAAATCATAAATAAAGCTTTTGCGAAGTTTCGCTCTATAAATTGCTTCATATTTAAAATCTTTCTATATTTTTTTACTATTCAATTGTGTTTCACCCGCCTAGTGCATTAGCCGACTAAAATTTGGGTCTATAGAATTTGTAGAAATCTATTCAAATTCTGTCCAGATCGAGTGATATTTAAATGTATGTATTTTTGGGACAAACCTTTATATAGAGCACGCAACACATTATGACGGATGTTGATATGGTATCGAAAATTTAGATCTACAAAAAAAAAGTTGGTGGGCAGGGTATAAATTATAGTCGGGCCCCGCCGACTTTAGACTTTCCTTACTTGTTTTTTTATAACATTGTGTTCCACCCTAGTGCATTAGGCCGACTTACATTTTTGAGTCTATGATTTTGTAGAAGTCTGTCAAATTCCTGTCTCAGATCCGAGCTGATATTTAAATTGTATGTTATTTGGGAAAAAACCTTTATATATTAAGCCCGCAACACATTTGTGAACTGATGTCATATGGTATCGAAAAATTTAGATCTACACAAGTGGTGCGGGGTATAATAATAGTCAGGCCTCGCCCGACTTTAGAACTTTCCTTAGGCTTGTTATATATACCCCACAATAAACAACCCGTCCCCAAAAATGTTGATTCTTGCAGCACCAAATACGGTTGCAAAAAATGATCTAATTAAAAACGAGAATGGCAGAATGCATAATCTTCCGTTAACCTTGAATTCTTAGAAAAATCAAATTCTTCGATCTACTTGAAATATTCATTTCAATTCACATTTATTATATGTGGCTATGTCTATAACGTATAACGATGGTAATAAGAATTTTTCGCTGATTATCATATTTACTTGAACCTTGTGAAAAAAAAACAACACAGATTCGAGGCTATTATAAAAAGAAACTAAATGTTTTAACTATGCAATTGTACATGACCTTACATTTATTAATTAATTATATAAAAAATATAATGCTTAGGTTTCCATTTTAACTATCAAAACAGATACACACAACTGCAACTGAATGCAGTGAATTAAAAACTCTCGAGATAATAAAATGTATAAAAAATTCGCATTAAATGTCAGTTAAAATTAAAAATTCCAATTTAAAACATACTACCCCAAAAAGATTCGCTACCTATTGGACAGTCCTCGATTATAAAGTTTCTACGAAAGATTGCCTTTTATCATAACTGGATGGGAAACTCTTGTGTTGTGCTCCTCCAAAAAAGTGAAATAAAAGTTATGAAAATTCTTGTGCGATTATTTTTTTAACAACTGCGTAATTTAACTCAACAAACAGTGTATCGATGAATATAAATCAATTGATTGAGATGAGCTCCGTCAAGAAACCATTGTTTATCGATAATGGTATGATGAATTCGTCCGAGCGTTCTAATTTACTTCAAAGATTAATTTCGAAAAGGTCATCCATCCAAAAATCAGTTGTTGTTCCATTGATGATGGCGCGCAACTGATATTGCCAAGATCGTCATGTTACGTATCGTAAGATTGAGTCAACCTTAGGTATTTGTGGGACCAGCATACATTAAAATATTGCATAAAAAAATTCGATTTTACAAAACCGAAACCGGATAGTGAAAAATTCGCTATTTGTTGGATCGAAAAAAGGATTGTTGACATCGGTTAACCGGTTTTTCTGTCTTTCAATGACATTTCTACAAGGTGTTTTTACTAACTAGCACAAAATAATCTCTTACTACATAACTCTCTCCTACCCACAGATTTCACATTCTTCGATAATAGTGAAGAGATAGATTTGTGTGTCTTGCATCCAAAAAATCATTTTCCTTTCGGAACGGAATTTTGTGTCAAGCGAATTCCGCGAAGTCGCTTTCTTTGAGAAAAACAAACACTAATTTATTGAGGTCCTGTGATGATTGTCTCAATTTTTTTTTTTTTTTATTTCATTGTAAAGGCAAAAGAAATGGTCGTATGTCTAAAATGTCGTTCCTCAGAAAAGAGAAAAATTCTTTCGGCATATACAATTTACTGAAGATGTACAGGTCGACATCTACCATCAGTTAACGAGTATGAAAATAAACGAAAATATCAATTGGAAAGGGAGTACCTTTACGGCATTATATTTTCTGTCACGCTGTTTTATTTTTTTTTTTTAATATGAGTGTTTAAAACTCATTCTCACTAATTTATATTTTTCGGTTTTTACCGAATAACCAATTTTGAACAAAATAAAAAACATATAACCGCGGATTTAAAAACTTTGGTGAAGAGGAATTGGGGGATTTCAACGCAGAGAAGTGAGCAACGCAAAGTATACTGTTGTTGTTAATTGTGAAGTAACCCCTGTAGCAAACGAGTGGACCTGTCAATGAGGTGTTTTTGGTTTGATTATTTCTCATGAGCAAAATGAGAAATAATTCAACGATGTTTGAGGAATAGCTAACCGGAGAGAAAATAAATGATAACAACACAGAAGTTTAAGTTTTAATGAAATGTTATAATATTTTATTGAAGAGATTGGGTTAAAGAGAGTTAGTGTAAATGGAGAAAGAGATTGGCTCACCGTTCGGAAGTTGAGGGAAAAGTAGTTACAAAAGAAAGCGTCTTAAACCGATGATAGCTTAATGTACTAAATTCAATTAGGAAAATTCACAATAGATTTTTAATCGAAAATAATATCAGTAAGATTTTACTAAAGTTATTGACAATAATTCACATTTATAATTCAAACAAGATAGAGAGTACATTTTAAATCCATAATTCATTAAATTCAAAAAAATGCCAATTCATTAAATATGCATGTGATAAAATTCATTAAATGCATAAATAAATAGTAAAAAATTCAAATAAAATTCATAACAATTTTTGGACAAAACGCTTTGAAGTTTGTCCACTTGGAGTTTTTCGGGACAAAACCGAAGATCGACGTTTTCAAAACAAAACCCGGTTATTTGGGTCACCCTCTAAGTTGGATGCCCACACAATTGTCACAATTGGTCGGAAAGAAATGCTAAACGAAATATAAAAGGCAACCCTGCTATATAAGTGTCTACATCGAAGTATTAAAAACGAGAGATAATCGGCTACAATTTTTTGTGAGAACAAAGATTAGCCTCTAGATTTGACAAGGTTCTTGTATGCGAAACTTATACCAAAAGATGGACCAAAGACATAGCTTTATCCGCGATTCATACTCTAAGATACCTATAGATATGCAGTTTCAAGGGCAAATCCAATATAAAAATTGCCGGTATAAGAAGCACATTAACTCGGGAGATGGGTTTATATAATTTATACCAAAAACATGGAACCGATAGCCGTTATATGCGGCACAATGAATTTTATATAGCTCTTACCAATTTAAGGATGCCGGGTATATTATTGTAACAGCATCGAAATAATTAATCTAAGACGCCATAAAGTATAATACAGTTCTGGTCGTGTTGCAATTCTGATTCGCCTTCTAGCGGATGTCGCGTCGTCTGTTGAAATCATCAAACTTCCGAACGAAACATGATATCGACTTGAAAATTTGCAAATTGAAAGTTTGGGGGCTATATTTAAGAGAAGCAAATTTCATCCAATCCGGCTGAAATTTGATACATGGTGTTAGCACATGGTCTCTAATGACCATGCAAACTTTGGTCCACATCGGTCCATAATTATATATAGCCCCACATAAACCGATCACCAGATTTGACCTCCGGCAGCCTCTTGGAAGCAGCAAAATTCAATCCGAGTTCGTTGAAATTTGGTACGTGATGTTAGTAATATAGTATCCACCAAACCATAAGCAGGAATTGGTTCATATCATGTTCCATAATTTATAAAACCGATGCCCCAGATTTGACTCCGGAGCCCCTTGAAGAGCAAAATTCATCCGATTCCGGTTCAAGTTTTGGTAACGTGATGCATGGAAATGTTCATATCAATCCATAATCATATATAGCCCCCAATATAAACCGATCCCGAGATTTTGGGTTTTGGAGCCTTCTGAGGAGCCAAATTTTCATCCGAGTCAGTTGAAATTTGGTACATTGTGCTAGTATATGGGCGTTGAACAAACCATGCCCTAACTTAGGTTCATATAGCCCTCAGATTAAATCGAACCCGCACTCACACAAAAATTGGTCCATACAAAGTTCATAATTTTGTATATAGGCCACATATTAAGCGCGACCCTATAATTTCAATTCTGGTCTCTTACGTACCGTGCATATCGATTTCCGTTAATTATTACCTAATACATACCTTTTTTGCTAATATATAGCATTTTCACTTCAAATGAAACCTTTTACATTTCAAATGAAACCTTTTTCAAAACCAAGAATATTTTCAAATCAAATGAAAACCTTTTAAGATCAAATGAAACCTTTTTCAACATCAAATGAAACATTTTACCGAATTCAACGAAACCTTTTCCATTTCAAAATGAACTTTTTTTCAAATACAAATGAAACCTGCTTTTCAAATCAAAATGAAACATTTTTCACAAAATCAACGAAACCCTTTTCATTTCAAATGAAACTTTTTTCAATCAAATGAAATTTTGACATTTTTAATAAAATTTTGCATCCAGATTTTTATTGCGAAATTCATAATTAGACCATTGATGGTTTGGGGTATAAGCTACTTTGTAGCATTAAGGAAACAAATGACATGGCTAAACAATTTATACTTTACGACTGAAAAAGAAGACCAAGCAAAAAACGTAAGTAAAAAAACGCAATTGATAAATGTTCTTTTATATTTTCAGTGTTTTAGATTCATAAAAAAAAAAAAAAAAACAGTAACGAACTCATAATAAATATTAACGCTTCTAATTGTATCTTTACGTAAAAAGGACTTTTAGATAAGCGCTGACAAATATTTGATCGAAATTTCCACGTTCTGCCGAGAATGGATCAGTACACTTTTTTAAATATTTTTTGGAAATTTCCATTTATTTTTTTGTCGCTTACTTGTTTTATATCTGGTAAAATTTAAGAAAAAATTTTTAATTATTTGCGAAAACATAGTAAAAACAATAATTTTTATGTATCGTAAATGTGTAAAATTATTGTTCCATCTGCTATTTTTGGATGTACATTACGGGTAATGGACTTTAGGAAAGAACTTCCGAATTTTTTGCTGGGATATGAAAATTTTTCCCAAAAAAAAAAAGGTTCGGAATTTGGACCGTAACACAAAAAGGTAATTTAGACTTTATAATGTCCAGCAAATCTTAGTTAGCAACTGACTTCAAAGAAAATTTGTTTTATTTATTTAAATTTCGTATGAAAATTTACAAATAGTTACTATAACGTCATTAATGGATTTCGATTGGATGAAATTTTGCCCAATGAGAATATTAGACATCGATTAGTAATAGCGACTTTAATTTAATTAAAAATCCTAATAAATTTTGAATTAACGTGTACCATAGCATAATTCAATTAAAATCGAGCTTATATTTAAGAGGGTGTGCAGTCCTAAATTAAGACTTGGATAATCAATAATTTCAGCATTAGTTGAGTGCACAAATAAGAAAGGAACACTTAATTCTTCAACGAAATAATTCTTCAAAAGTGTATTGTTGCTTTTAGTGATATACCAATTCCTTTCAAAATAATTTTGCGGGCTAATTATAAATTCATTCATTAAAAAGAATTCCTTTGGTTTTAGAGATTCATTTGATTTGAAAAAAGTTTCAATTGAAATGGAAAAAGTTTCATATTTGAAATGGAAAAAAGTTTCATTTAAATTTGCAAAAAGTTTTTCATTTGGCTTTTGAAAAAAGGTTTCAAACTTGATTTGGGAAAAGGTTTCATTTGAATTTGAAAAAAGTTTTCATTTGATTTGAAAAAGGTTTATTTGAAGTAAAATGCATATATACCACGTATGGACTAACTCACGATTTAGAAAAACGATGTTACGAAGTTTTAAGATACCACAACCCAAGTATTTCGATTGTGGATGACAGTCTTTCGTAGAAGTTTCTACGCAATCCATGGTGGAGGGTACATAAGATTCGGCCTGGCCGAACTTACGGCCGTATATACTTGTTTCTTATAACTCACAATCAGACATTTAAAAAAATCCCGCAATTTTAATTTGCGCCCCCATAACTTTTTATCTCACATTGGCATCCCTATTATTAAATCGCTATATACATATATACATACAAATTCTAATAATGTATGTACATGTGTCATACAATGAAGTACAATGTAAAACAATCTTTTTATTGCTGACAACAGCTCTTAGTTTTTATTTCTCTTAACTATTCAAAAACCCTGGAAGCTCTTATAAATTTCGGCTGCCGGATAAAGAAATTTCTTCAGTTCTCTTCTATGGCCATAGAGTGGTATGTGGTATTCGTCCACTGCGTATCGCTTATGTTCGCGTTCAGTATCACAAACGATTCTTCATTCGTTACGGCACAGCCAAACGCGTTGTTGTGTTTTTAATACGCATCGGCAGCTATCAAGGGTAGAGCAGCAACAGCAACGAACAACAACAGCTTCACAACTACAACCAGCTGATACTTCAGACAAACCATAAACAAATGTCAACCACTACTGCTCAGATAGACAACAACATTCGAATATGCATCATCGAACCGAAAGATCGACAACGCGTTTTGGATTTCTTACGTATCCATATACTATTGTGAGAACCACTATACTGTGGGTACCACACCTAAAACAACAAGATAAAGCGATGAAGAACTTTAATATGTTCCAACATTGATCATGGCACATGTTTGATGGCTATACAAGCCAGTGAAGAGTGAAACAAATAAGTAGGCGCTGTATTGCAGGGCCTAAGGGACCCGGTGAGGGCCGATCTACTTATTAGAAGGATGCTGCTTTAAGGGAAGGTCCGACCAAATGGGGCTACAATACTCAAGTTCTTGGCCGGGTAGAAACGTGCGGCTAATGTGTGTTCGAGATATGGTGTTGAAAACAGTTCTTCAT
>PGFW01069196.1:7548-18037 GCA_003123925.1 Haematobia irritans | reverse complement strand
CTATAACACGAAATTATAAGAACATTTCTAATAGAAATACAGATTTTGACCAAGAATTCGCTCTAAAGAAATGACATTTAGGGCTTTCCTCTGCTAAAAGAAATACACAACTTTTTATTGTTTGTATTTAGATTTAATTTACGTTTAAATTTAAAATAAAGATCTAGACGGATAATAAAATTCTTCGCCAACATTTCCTATAGAAATGAAATTTTGAAAAAATTTCCTATAAACATAGAAAATTTGTTTGATTAAAACTCTTCGTTAGAGAAATTAAATTTTGACAAAAACGACATTTTGAAAACAAAATGTTCCCAATAGAAATGGAAATTTGAGAATATTTCGCCTAAAATTAAATTTTGAGAAATTTCCTATAGAAATGAAATTATGACAAAATTTCTTATAGAAATGAAATTTTTTAAAAAATTTTACTCAAGAAAGGAAATTTTTGAGAAAATTTCCTATAGATATGAAATTTTTTCTATAGAAATTAAATTTTGACAAAGTTTTCTATATAACATGAAATTTTAGACAGATCTTCCTCTAGAAATGGAATTTGAGAAAATTTCCTAAGATTAAAATTATGAGATAAATTTCTATAGCAAATTTGAAATTTGAGAAAATGTCCTATTAGAAATATGAAGAAAATTTCTATAGAAATGAAATTTGAGAAAAAAATTTCTTTAGAAATGAAATTTTTGAAAAAAAATTTTCAAGAGAAATGAAATTTTAGAGCAAATCCTATAGAAATGAGATTTTGAGAAAATTTCCTAAGAATTAAAATTTTGAGAAAATTTCCTATAGGACTGAAATTTTGAGAAAATTTCCTATAGAAATGAAATTTTGAGAAAATTTCCTATAGATATGAAATTTTGACAAAATTTTCTATAGAAATGAAATTTTGACAAAATTTTCTATATAAATGAAAGTTTTGACAGAAGATTTTCGTCTGAAATCGGAATTTTTTGACGAAAATTTTATTTATTTTTTTTTTTTTTTTCTTTTATTTTTTTTTTTTAAGAAATAAAAATTATGAGCAAAATTTCCCTATAGAAAAATGAAATTTTGAGAAAATTTCCCTATACGAAACTGAAATTATGCACAACAAATCTTTCTACTAGAAATGAAATCTTTGAAAAAATTTCCCTCCTTAGACAATGAAATTTTGAAAAATTCTTTTTTCAAGAAATTGAAACTTCCTGAGCAAACAACAGATTTCCTATACGAACACTGAAGATCTTAGAACACCTAAGACAACAAAAATTTATCAAATAACACATCCCCACCGAACCGATACAAAATTAATTCTGCGAAAATACTCCCCGCCTATAGAAATGAAAATTTATGTTTGCAAAATTTCCCTATAGAAATTGAAATTTCTTGAAAAAATTCCTATAGAAATGAAATTTTTGGACAAAACAATTTCTCTAATGAATTTTGAAGAATTTTATATGAAATATTGTGAAAAAATTTCTCTAGAAATGAAATTTTCCTAAAAAATTTTTTTCAAGAAATAAAATTTTTCCGACGAAAATTCTCTCACTATAGAAATGAAATTTTAGACCGAAAACCTTTCCTAGATCCATTAAAATTTTGCAGAAAATCTTCCTATAAGAAATGAAATTCTTGCGAAATTTCGCCTATGAAATGAAATTTTGGAAAAATTTAGCTATAGAAGATGAAATTGTGAGCAATTCCTATAGAATGAAATTGTGAGCCAAATTTCGCTATAGAAATGCAATTTTGAGAAGAATTTTCTACTTGAAATGAAATTTCCAGAATTTCCTATGAGAATATGAAACATTGGGCGAGAAAGATTTTCCTAGTATGTTAGAAATGAAGATGGACATAAAAACAATTACCAAACACGTCGATTTAGATTTATAAATAAGCCCGATTTTCATAATATGGTTGTGTGACAATCAAACTGGCAATATTAACGGCCTGTATGAACTCCTGTTAGATATTTGCATTTTTTTTTTTTGCTCTTTTAATTGTTATCAGAGACGAATATGTTTACGTACGAACTTACTTGAAAAATATCGCTTAGAATGTTTGCAGAAACATTAAAATGGAAAGCTGGTGTAAAAAGTTTCCCAATCTATGAAACCATTTGGCGATCTGAAAAAATATTCAAGGAAAATTCGCCTATCAAGGAATGTCACAGCAGCTTTTGTTGAGATTGTTTACCAGAAGGGCTAATGAGTAGGCATCTCCAGAAATTGCTTTATAAGCCCGTAGATGATACCTTTTTCCGCAGTATTGTTGGTACTTTTGAAACACCTGCAGAAATCCTCTGCTGCTTACAAACTATATACACAGGAAGACAATCACGAAGTAAAGCGCAAATAGCTTTTTCATCCATTTGGCTAAAAATGGACTTTTTCTCGCACTTGTATTTAAAAAGTTGGCTACAGTAATGAAATAATGGCCAATAATTTAAAATGTAATGACACACCCTTTGGTTTGGTTTTTGTTTAGGCTGCAGGCAATTGTAATGGCGTGGCATCGAGGCCATATGAGAAATCGCTTATATATATATTAGACCTCAGTTGGCTTATTAATTAAATCAAAAATTATTTCCGCGAATTTGGATAAATTCCACGGTATAACACAAATGTTTCATTTTCTTTATTTCACATCGAATTCGTTTCAGAAAACACAATATGAAATATTTCAGTGCATTTAGTTTGTAAAGCAAATAGCGATAAAACAGGCTTACGCTATAACAATAAAGCCACATTTTCGATTGTAATTTAGCCAAGAAAATTTTCACTTTAAAGTTTTAAAAATTCGATATATTATACTAACAAGTAAGAATTTTATAGTTTATTTATTACACATGTGAATTGCTTTACACAAACTACAAAGCGGATAGTTTCTTTCTATTCTAATTACAATCTTAACCTAAAACCAGTTTACAATTTTATAGCCCTGCGCCACACTGTGGTAACAAGGGTATTATTAAGTTAGTGCATATGTTTGCAACACCCAAAAAAGAAGGGAGACGAAGAATAGGTACACATGGTGTCTTTGCGCAAACAAAATGCTTAGGGCGTGGCGCCTCCTGAGTCGATATAAGCAGATTCCCGTGAACACCATTTTTGCATCCTAGGTCGCAGCGTTTAAGTCCAATCGAACTTCAAATTTGGCAGCAAAGTGTGTGTTTTGGCTCAGCTAGAACCCTATTGATTTTGGAAGAAATCGTCGTTGAGCATGTAGGATATAGCTCCATATATATATATTCGAACCTATATGCCGACCTTCATATGGGCCCCAGAAGCCAAGAGTTTTACACTAATTTGCCTTATAAAAATTTTGCGCAAGAAAAACAATTAGTACGCTATAAGTCAAGTATGCTAATTTTATTGAAAATCGGTTTCAGATTTAGATATAGCTCCCAAATATATCTTCGCCCGATATGACTAATACGGTCCGAAGCAGAAGATTTCCGGCAATTAGGTTTGAAATTTGCGCACAGGAGTGACAATGTAAGTAGCTGTAGTTTAAGAGTGCCAAATTTTATTGAAAATCGGTTCGATTTTAGATATAGCTCCCATCATATATATCGTTTCGTCCGATTTACACTTTATATGGACGCACAGAGGCCAATTTTTTAACTCCGATTTAGTTGAAATTTTTCACAGGAAGTAGAATAAGGCATCTGTACTATGCGCTGGCGCAAGTTTGTGGTTGAAATCGAGTTCAGATTTAAATATATCTCCCATATGAGCTTTCGCCGCGATTTACACAAAATATGAACCACAGAGCGGCCAAGTTTACGTCAATTTAGTTTGAAATTTTGGCACAGGCGAGTAAGAATTAGCATTGTGCTATTCGTGCAAAACTTGGTTGAAAATCGGTTCACGATTTAGTATAGCTCCCATATATAGTGTCTTCTTACTGATTTTCGCACAAAATGGTCCAAAATATCAACATTTTCCTTGCATAAATCGCCACTGCTTAAAGTCGAAAAGTTGTAAAAATTTGACTCTATTTTTCCTAAAACTTCTCAATACATATATATCGAGCGATAAATCATAAATAAACCTTTGCGAAGTTTCCTTTAAAGTTGCTTCAGATTTTAACATGTTCGCCATATTTTTTTTACTAACATTGTGTTCACGCCTAGTGCATTTAGCCGACTTTAATTTTTGAGTCTATAGATTTGTAGAAGTCTACTCAAATTCTTTCCAGATCGATGATATTTACATGTATTTGCGGAAAAACTTGCTTGTATAAGTCCCGCAAACACATTTGACAGATGTGCTATGGTATCAAAATTTAGATCTACAAAGTGGTGGCCAGGGTAATAATATAGTCGCGCGCCAGTCCGGATTTTAGACTTTCCTTTACTTGCTTAATTTTGCATTGCATTTAATAAATATGCATATGTCAATCTTCCAGTTGGACTGATTAGAAAGAATTGAATAGTTAATCAAAATAGTCGATAATAGTGCCCTTATTCACGTAACATCTTAAAAGCCACAACTAATGAATGTTTCTTTATGTTCCCAGTAATATAAGTGTCGCCAAAAAAGTAGTTTGGATCCGGAAGTGGAGAAAAATTGGCACAGAAACGATGAATTTAAACATGTGCTTTGCCATTAGACGAATGTCCACCCATTGTCATCTGTTATTGCACTGAATTTGAAACTTAGTGGCAGGGACAATCTGCTTAACCGACGCAGATAGTTAACAGGAGCCACCGTTGGTGCAATGCGTTAGCACGCCCTTGCCAACACAAGGTCGTGGGTCGATTCCTGCTAGAACCGGAAACACCAAAAATAGTTTTCAGCGCGGTGGATTATCCTTCCTCAGTAATGCCGGTAATATTTCTGAGGCGTTTCCAAGCTTCTCTAAGTGGTTTCACTGTTTAATGTGGACGCCGTTCGACTCGCGCTATAAAAAGGAGTCCCTTGTCATGGAGCTTAACATGAAATCGGGCAGCAACTCAGTGATTAAGAGAGAAGTTCCACAATGTGGTATCACAATGACTGAAATAGTTCTAAGTGAGCCTGAGTATGTCGGGCTGCACCTACACTTAACCTAACCTAACCTAGTTAACAGAAACAACTTGGGAAAAGCAGGAACTGATACACGTTCACAGCGAGAAGAGAGTGAACTGAGAAACAATTTTCGCGACAGCCAATTTTTCCAAGCTCACGAGGAAAAAAGACTTAGTAGAATTATAAACGAAGTGGCATGGCAAAGCTTAATGTGGTTCGATGCTTGCGGGCGTCAGAGCAAAATCCGTTTAACCGTATGCTATCGGTTCAGAAAGAAATCAAATAACAGCGTTGGCTGCATAAGTCCCCGGTCTAAACACATAGATGGCTCGCTAGTATAAATGCCCATATTATTTCTATCATAGTACCAACCTGTTCAAATTGATTCGTCGTCAAATTGACGTCTGTAAGTCAATTAGGTTTGTGCGCTTCTTTCTGCAAGCAACTTTTGTTATTGTTGGAAAAAAGAATTTCGTGTTTTGATAAAATATCTGTTTTCTGAAGGAAAAAAAATACGGTATTGGAAGCAAACAAACTTGGCTTTGATAATGAGTTTCCGGACTCGTGCCCCCCAGGAAATAAACAATCAGTTGCATTAGCGTATGGCAAAATCCAAGCCGTGGCTGAATAGAGCACGGAGGACGGTGAACGCATGCGACGCCCGAAGAGGTTTACCGACGACAAAACATTCAAAAAAATCCATAAAATTGATTTGAAGATCCTAAAATGAAGTTGATGAGATAGCAGAGGCCTAAAGATATCAAAGCGAACAGTTGGGTCATATCATTCATCAAATATTTGGATTGTGCGCGAAAGCTCTGTGCAAAACTGGGTGCCGACGCGAGCTCACATCTTGGACCAAACAAACCAAACAACGTTGATGATTCTTAGCGGCGTTTGCAGCTGTTAGCTCGTAATACACCTCGAGTTTTTCCGTCGATTATGTGAATCAATGGGATGAAACATAGGCTGCCATCACTACACTCCTGAGTCCAATCGACGGTCGGCTGAGTGGACTCAACGATCGGTGAAACCGTCTCCGGAAGCTGTGGGAAAAAGGACCAAAAGTCCCTGGGAAAGTAATGGCCCTCTGTTTTGGAATGCGAATGGAATAATTATCTTATCGATTGTCATGAGAAGGCGAAAAACCATCAAACAGTGACTACTTATATTGGCGCTTATTGCGAGCGTTTTTTGAAGTCGAAATCGCGCGCAAAACGGCCCCATATGAAGAAGAAACAAGTATATAACCGGCCGTAAGTTCGGCCAGGCCGAAGCTTATGTAACCCTACCATCATGGAATGCGTAGAATGTTCTTCTAAACACTCGCCATCCAACATCGAATTACTTAAGTTGCGTAACGCTGCCGATCGGCAAGGCTATCTTAAAAACCTCCTAACCACCATCTTCTAAAATTGTATATTGTTAGTCCATACGTGGTATATATTAAATCAAAAAGGATCGATCCAATACGTATATTAATTCATCTTTGACAAAGTAGACATCAAAATTTTGACAAAATCTCTCCTACAGAAATAAAACTTTTAACAAAATTCTTCGTTATAGAAATAAAAATTTCACAAACAATTTCTATTAGAAAATAAAAATTTGACAAAATTTTCTATAGGAAAAGAAAATTTTTGACAAAAATTGCTACAGAAATAAAATATTCTATAGAAATAAACTTTTGACAAAATATTCTATAAAAATAACATCTTGGTAGATTATTTTTGGCTCGAGTGGCAACCATGATTATGAACCGAATAAAATTTGAAGAAAATTTTCTCTAGAAATACAATTTTGACAAAATTAACAATTTTCATCATTTTGGACAATGATGCAAAATTTTATTAATGAACCGAATAAAATTTTAACAAAATTTTCTCTAGAAATAACATCTTATTACAAGAATCTTTTCCATATAAATAAAATTTTGCGCTAGATTATTTTTGGCTCTAGTGGCAACCATGATTTATGAACCGATATGGACAATTTTTGTGATGATTGGATCAATTTTGGTATGGTTGTTAAGCGACCATATACAAAACACAAATTCCTTAATTTGAACCCGGATCGCGCATGAATTTTGCCTCCTCCAAGAGGTCTCCGGCAGTTCAAATCTTGAGAACGTGTTTATATTGGGGGCTATTATATATTATTATGGACCGATATGGACCAATTTCTGGCACGGTTGTTAAAGATCATATTACTAAACCATGTATCAAAAATTACAACCGCCGATTGGATGAAAAAAAAATTTTTTGCTTACTCTTTGAGGCTCCGCAGAGCCAAATCTGGCGATCGCTTTATATGGGGCTAAATATATAATATGGACCGATGTGCGCACATTTTTGCCATGATCTGTTAGAAGACCATATACCAAAACCATGTACCAAATTCAGCCCGAGCGCGCATGAAATTATGCCTTCTCTTAGAAGGCTCCACGAAGCCAAATTCTGGGATCGGTTTAAATGGGGCTATATATAATAATGCGACCGATATGACATATTTTTTGCATGGTTGCTTAGAGCGGACCATCATACCAACATTCATAGTACCAAATTTCAGCGCCCCGGGCGCCGAATCACGATAGAGAATTGCGCCTATCTCTTTGAGGCTCCGCAAACCCAAATCTGGCGGATCGGTTTATATGGGGAGCTATATATAATTATGACCGTGTGCGCACCCAATTTTTGCCTATGCGTTGTTAGCACGTGACCCAACCCATTCTCATTACCAAAACACCATTATACCAACATTTCAGGCCGGTTCGGATGTAAATAATGCCTTTCTGTTAGAGGCTCCACAAGCCAAATTCTGAGCGATCCCTTTATCTGGCGGCCCTTATACGTAAAAGGGACCGATATGGCCCCATTTTCAATACACTCCGACCTACATCGATACAAACACTTGCTGCCAAGTTCTCCAAGTCGATGGCTTGTTTCGTTCGGAAGTTAGCGTGATTCAACAGACGCGACGCGACGGGAGGGACGGACGGACATGCTTAGATCGACTCAGACATTTCACCACGACCCAGAATATATATACTTTACTGGGTCTTAGCAGCAAACTATCTTCACATTGTCGGTTACCAAAACGGAATGACACAAGTTAATATTACCCCCATCCATATGATCGGAGCGGTAAATACAAAACGCTCCGTAGCTGTTCCCACCAAGACAAACCGTACGCGTGGCACTAGTCCATTTGAGGAACGATCGGCACAAAATTCATGAATTTGGGCTCTCCGAATTTGCTTCCCCCACCCACCCAGTATCTCCCAATCTGCCCCAGCGACTTTTTTCTTGTTCTCAGACTCAAAAGGATGCTTCGGCCAGGCGAAAATGTCATTTCTATAGGAAATTTTGGGAAAATTTCATTTTTATAGGAATTTTTTCAAAATTTCATTTCTATGGAAATTTTGGGAACATTTTATATCCGTCTGATCTTTTTTTAAATGTAAAATAAATTAAATTTAAATACAATATTAAAAATTGTGTATTTCTTTCAGAGAGTAATGCCTAAAACTTTTAAAGAAATTGCAGAATTCACCCAAAGAAGAAATCGAAGTAAATGATATTGTCACTTAATTCACTTTAATTTTATATCTAAAAAAAGAGAGAGATTCTATAGGAAATTTTGTCCAAAAATTTCAATTTCTACAACAAGGAAATTTTATCCAAAATTTTTTCGTTTTTTTTTAATCAGGAAAACTTTTTTCTTTCAAAATTTTCATTTTCCCTATATGTGAAAAAAGTTTTCTTGGCAGAAAATTCCAACTTTCCTAATAGGAAAATTTTGTCAAGATTTTATTTTCCTATACGAAGTTTTTTCTCAAAAAATTTTAAATAATTCTAAGGACATTATTCTCAAAATTTCATTCCTACACGAAGTTTTCTCAAATTTCGTAGAAATGAAAAAATTTAATTTCCAAGAATTTTTGTCAAAATTGTATCTATAGGAAATTTTGCAAAGTTTCATTTCTAAAAAAAAATTTTCTCGCAATTTCATTTCTATAGGAAATTTGTCAAATTTTCATTCATAGAACATTTTCAAAATTTCATTTCTATAGAAATTTGTCAAAATTTCATTTCTATAGGAATTTGTCAAATTTCATTTCTATAGAAATTTTCAAATTCATTTCTACTAGGAAATGTTTCGCAAGAGAGTTCATTCTATCAGGAAATTTTCTGCAAATTTAATTCTTTAGGAAATTTTGTCAAAAATTCATTTCTATAGGAATTTTCTTGGTCAAATTTTATTTCTTGAAAAAAATTTAAAAATTGCATTTCAGAGAATTTCAAAATTTCATTCTATAGTAAAATTTTTTCAAAAATTTCATTTCTATAGGCAAATTTTTGTCAAAATTTCAATTTCTATAGGAAATTTTATCAAAATTTCATTTCTATAGGAAATTTTGTAACAATTTCTTTCTAAATAGGAAATTTTTCATCAATTTCATTTCTTAGAAAAATTTCCTCAAAATTTCATTTCTATAGGAAATTTCAAGTTTCAATTTCAAAAATTTTCAATTTATTCTATGGGAATTTTTATCCAAAATTTCATTGTCTATAGAAAGATTTTATCATAATATTTCATTTCTATAGAAATTTGTCAAAATTTTCATTTTCTATAGGAACATTTTTCAAAAGTCTTTCATAAAATTTGAATTTATTTCTTATAGAAATTTTAAATCGTTCACGAATCTTCTGCAAACTTTCATGTTCTTAGAAGAAATGTTGTCAAAATTTCATTTCTATACGATAATTTTGTTGCAAAATTCATGTCTATAGGAAATTTTTCAAAATTCATTTCTATTAAAATTTTCGAAAATTTTCGTCATAGAAATTTTCTCATTTTAATTCTTTGGCCATAGATTTTTTCCCAAAAATCTCGATTTCTATTAGGAAATTTGTCAAAAATTCATTTCTTTTGAAATTTTTTTCCAAAAATTTCATTTCTAATAGGAAATTTTCTGTCAAAATTTCATTTCTATACGGAAAACTATTTCTTCATAAATTTCTTAATAGAGAATTTTCTCCAAAATTTCATTTCTATAGGAAATTTGTCTCATAATTTTCAGGAATTTTCTCATTCATTTTAGGAAAATTTTCAAAATTTCATTTACTATAGGAAAACTTTGTCCAAATTAATTTCATAGAATTCTATCTAAGGAATTTTTCCAAAATTTCCTTTCTGGATAGATTTTTACAAAATTTCATTTTATAGGAAATTTTTCATATTCATTTCTATAGGATTCTAAAATAATTTTTAGATTTTCTCAAAATTTCATTCTATTGGAAATTTTGTCAAAATTCTTTGCATAATTTCTACGATTTACAATTCATGTTTTGCAAATTTTTCAAATTTCATTCCTATGGGAAATGTTGGCTGAATAATTTATATTTATTTATAACTTTCAATTTCTATATGAATTTTAAGTAAAGTAAAATTTGATATATTGGTCTTTCAGAGAGTGA